>JAUBNU010578112.1:0-10033 GCA_032353855.1 Desmognathus kanawha | reverse complement strand
AGAGTCAGAGGGGCCCTTTGGGCACGTTCATCCATCACTAAAGTGTGTTGCACAGAGTCAGAGGGACCCTTTGGGCATGTTCATCCATCACTAAAGTGTGTTCCACAGAGTCAGACCGGCCCTTTGGGCATCATTATCCATATATATATAAAATGATTTTATTTGGTTTTTACACCATAATAATTCAATGATACATAATACATCCAAGCAGTTTTGATAAAATAAAACAAATCATACATGGAAAAGTTATATAAATACACAAAAATAAGAATTCAATTACATAATTTAAACAAATGGATTAATCATACATGAGGGATCCAAACCTTGGGTTAAGAAAATACTAGTGCGTCGATTCCAAGCTTCCTTTACAAATGAAATAATATTACAAATAATCAGGGTATCATGCGGATTTAATAGATAGCGTAAGCTGTCTATGGTAACATCAGATTTACGAACATTAATAATAGGGTCAATCCAACGTATACGTAGATCATTTATATATTTACAGAAAAAGAAAAAATGTTCAATATTATCAGTTGTTAGTTCTGAGCAACATTTACAGTAGCGTTCGGAATGATCAAGTTGCATTCTACTACCCCAAAGTGTCAATATTGGAAGAATACCTAATCTAATTTTGATAAAATGTAAGGCCATTTTAGATGAAGTACAAACATCCAAATAATTTCCTTCCTGGTTACAGTATTTAACCATTGGGTAGAATTTTAGAGTAGGTAAACATCTGACATGATTCATGTTATTGCTGTAATCATGATCCCAAAGAATGGTTTTCAGTGTATTTTTGAAAGATGTATCATAACCACTCATAGAATTCAATGAGACATCCAATTTAAAATTGACAAAATTCTGCAACAATTTCAAACCCAAAGGATGAACAGATGGTGCACATAGGGACGATACAAGTTCATGCACACAATAGTGAGCTACACTTAGTTTAGGTTCAGAAATCAGTTTTATTATGAAATTCAAGAATCTAAAGGTAGCTGTAATAGAAAGAGAGGGACGGCTCAACTCCAATCGCATAGCCTGCACAGATAATGAGTGTGGAAATGAGAATGCCCTTCTAAGTGAGTACCCCTCAAAGCAATCTAACTCGTGCCAATGTTTAAAGCCCCAAATTTCGGCTCCATAGAGAGCAATTGCACCAGCTTTTGAGTCAAATGCTCTAAGAAACGGTTTTAGGGAAGAGCCTCCAAAATGTTTGTTGAACATACAAAGGCCAGAGACTGCTGATTTTCCTTTAACTATGGCTTTTTTAATATGAGGTAGCCAAGTTAGTCTCTTTGAAAAACGTATGCCGAGGTAGTCAAAATAATCAACATTTTCAAGCGCTGAGTTATTAATAAACCATTGATGACAGTTTCTCTGGAAGCCAAATTGCATAGTAACAGTTTTACGTTCATTAATGGTTAAGCCATTAATAGTACAGTATTTTGACAGTAGATCAAGTTTTTTCTGAAGGCCCAATTTAGTACGATCAAAAATGACAAGATCGTCTGCATAAGACAAAATATCTATTCTCTGCTTATCAATCATTGGGGCAGTACAGGCAGTATGAGACAAAAAAAGGGGTAGGTCGGCCAAAAATAAATTAAAAAGAAGTGGTGCCAGAATGCAACCTTGTTTGACGCCTGTCGAGGTCTTAATCTTAGATGAAAGTTCCCCTTTACTTCCAATTCTGATTTGCACCCAGGTGTCAGTGTGAAGATCCTTTAGTAAAGTCAAAAGGGTAGAAGGAATGTTCCATTTGCTGAGTTTATCCCAGAGTAATTTTCTGGGCACCCAGTCGAAAGCAGAGCTAAAATCAACAAAGCACACAAATAGATGGCCATCTTTGGCCACATACTTGTGTGCTATGTGATGCAGCGCAAACGCCATGTGGCATGTCGAGCTGCCCCTACGGAAACCACCTTGAGTGCTATGAAGAATATGATTCATTTCTGTCCATTTCTCCAATTCTACATGTAGAAGTTTGCAGAAAATTTTTGAAAAAGCATCCTGCAGCGCAATTAGTCTAAAGGAGCTAGGAGTTTCTCTGGGACCCCGTTTATAAATTGGGAATAGTAATGCGCCTTTCCAATTCAATGGAACTTTGCCACAACTAACAAAAGAGTTGAATAAAGGGCATAACAGTTTGGCCCAGCCAATGGGATCAATGTTAAATATGTATGGTGGAAGACCATCAGGTCCACCAGCTCTAACCCTGCTAATTGCGGAGATAGCTGAGATAACTTCTGAAATTGAGAATTTACCAATGGTTGTTTTAAAATCACCTACAGAATCCACAGGTGAAACTATCGGGTGATTTCTGTTAAAGTGGTTACCAATATGGGTTTCCCAGGTAGTTACTAAGATTTCACAATTGGGGGCAGTGTTTATCTTACCAGATGTACCTTTTTGGACCAATTGCCAAAAGGCTCTACTATCACCCGAATTAATAACCGAATTCATTAAATCCCAGTTTTTTTCATGAAAAAGTTTTTTTTTACGCAGTATTTTGTGTTTGTAATTTTGTTTAAGAAACCTAATCTGTGATTTATCAGAATCAGCGGCAGGATTGAGATGTCTTAGCTGTCTTCTGAGATCTCTCCTCCATTTAGTACAATCCAAATCAAACCATTGTTTAGGTTGTGATTGGTTAGTAACATAAACCGTTTTAGAAAAGGTGGTGTGTAAATTGTGGACAAGGTCCAAATAGAAGTCAAAAGCCGAAGTGGCCATGGTAAGATCAAGTTTTAGTAGCCAGAGGGGAAGCCATTTTTCAAATCTCTCATAAGTGCACCCTATCCAATTTACCTTTGTTCCATTAGCTATGCTGATTATTTGTCGGTCCAACTTCTGATTGAAGTTACCACAATCGAGGTTAGTAAATAAGTGCAGGGAAGAATGGTCACTATTATTTTCGATGTTAACATACATCTTATCAATTCTATCCCAAAGATTTCCAGAGACAAAGAAGTAATCAATAGTATTACATAGAATACCACGCTTAAATGTATAGGCAGCGGGTTGATCGAAAATGTTTCTGCCATTCACTGGATACAGATCATACGAATAAAGTAGATCAAGTAGTGAGCGGGCCTTTCTAGTGATTACTTTTTTATTTAGCTCAACGGAGAGTATTAACGAAGGAAAAGAATCGGCCAAATAGCTATTTTCAGGGATTAGATCTTTATCTAGCAGCCATTGGTTAAAATCCCCACCTATTATAATTACATCGCCTTCACATTCAATCAAAATTTCTTCCAAATAAGAAAGTAGATCATTGAAATAGTTAGAGAGTTTATTCATTTTTGTCGGGTTAAAATATACATTAATAATCAAAAAATGTTTCTCAGAGGCATTGTTAGTAGCTAAACGAATAGCAATAACATCAGGGTTTGTGGTCCACGATTTTATTAATTTCCATGTGAGCTTCACAGACAACAATATACTAAGACCACCCGAATTATGCCCTTTTTCACTAGGAATAGCAGAACAGTTAAAAGACATATAATCATTAAAGGAAATATTAGAAAGTTGCCACGTTTCCTGCAGTAGAATACATTTCAGAGAATTTTTAAAGCAGGAGCCGATTTTCATGACATTTCCTTTTATTAAGCCCGCACAGTTCCATGATGCAATTGAAAATTTATCAAGTGCGAAGTTAGCGTTAGGAGTGCATTCAGGGCAAGTGTTATAGCATTGAGGGCTGACAGCGGAGATAGATACAGAGGGAGTCTGGGCTAAGTTTTCGACCCCAGAATTTTTAGTATTTAGTTAGGCTGGTCATAGTGTTGCGCCCGGAAGGGCACTGCCCCTCAAAATCGAGTTACCAAGAGACTGATATTGATGTTGTTGATTTGTGTGATTCTGTACAAGAGGTCTATGCAACTGGTTCGGTTCCTTATTCAAAAATCTTTTATGCCATGGGATTAAATCAACTGGAGAGTCTATTTTGCTGCCTGATCCCTGCTTCTTCGTGTTCCTAATCGGAAAGCGTCTTCTTTCTTGTAAGTAGATTAGTCTATCCTGGATCACTACAGAATCATAATCTAAATGAATGCCAAAATATTTCCAAATTTCAGTGTTTGCAAATATTAATTCACAATAGGCCGGAGATGAAAAGGTCAGAATTGTAGATTTATTGTAGAAGCTACGAGTATCAAAATCAAAGTTGACCCTCAACAATGCATCGTTAGGAATTGAACATAACATTTGATCATAAGAGCAAAGAGTGAAAAAAGCAGAGCGATTCAAGAATGTAATTTTACCGTCTGCCTGAGTAAGAGGATGTTCAGGAATTAGTCTCAGGGAGCAGCCCAATGGAAAATCAGAATCCAAAGCCTGTCTAGAAGAGTCTGCTTGAAACAAGAACGGTGCAGGTTGATTTTTGTTAGTGTTCGGTTTCCATGTTGTGGTATCAGATACATGAGTGGGTACAGATAAAGTCATAGGGCCAGTAGTTACTATGGCTCCTGATACATTTGGTCTAATTTGGGAGGAGTTTAAATTCCTTGGTGAACGAGGATCTTCTTCTGATTCTACTAAGTTAACACAACAGCGTTTCTTTACAAGGGGTTCGGCAGATCCCAAAGTGTGTACTAATGGATGTTCAGTATAGCTGGACTTTCTACCATCGGTAGTATGAGGAGGAAACTTACAGCAGCAAGTTTTGTCTTGAGAGTTTACCTTTTCTTCAGTATTGGTTGCTGCCACTGAGGAGTAAGCTCTTTTTAAATGAGCATTAGAATGGTTATTGGGCAAGAAGAGAGTACCAGAAGATGATCTCGGTTGATTTGTAGAGCCGTTATTAGTAATGACCTGTGCAACAGGCTCAGCTGTAGAAGTGATAATTGCAGTAGTTTGCACAAATTTAGGTTGTGGCAAAGTATTTGCTGATTGGTCTTCTAATTCAGGGAGTAGAGGGAGAATGGAATCTTCAATTGATGGAGTCTCAGTCTGCACTTGAATTGAGCAAAGATTTCTCTTAGCTGGTTCACCAAGTCTTGATACCATAAGTTTTTGTGTGTTTTTCAGGGTGTGTAATCCATTATCTTTCAAGTTGGCCTGACTTTGTTTGATATCTTGTAATGCTAACTCAAGTGAGTTAATTTTTTGGGCCAAGTTATTTAAGGTTTGTTGAGTCAGGGAATTTTGTTTTCTGTTTGTAACTTGGGTATTTAAAATAGCATCTACAAGTTTCTCTTGGGCTGCATTTTGTAGTTGGAGAATGTTGGCCATATTGGTTTTTATTAATTGCAGCTCAGAAATCACTAGATGGGGCAAGTGAGGCATGGTTTCAGGCACGTTTTGATCTTTTACTAAAGAAACCATGGAGGCAGAAGGGTCCAGCCAAACATCACTGGTGTGAATGGAATCAATGGCAACAACTGAAGTACATAACTGCCTGCAAGCCATGCTTTGTGAATGCCAACTCGCAATGGAGTTAACAGAATCCCTTGCAGTCAGTACAGGAGAGCAAAACACCTCATCATGATTCCCTGCAGCTTCTAAATGAGAAAGAGAGGTTGCTTTAGTGCTATTTAGAATGGCTGCTGGGTCATCTGATTTAGATGCCACAATGCTTATATCACTGAAGTGTTCCAGTGCAGAATGATTTGAGTCTATCTCGTTCCTTGATTTTGTGCACCCTGGGTCAAAATTCTGGGCAGATTGTGCTACTAAGTATCTTGTCAGTGAGCCTTGGCGAAAACCAGACAAATCAGGTTTTGGTGTAGAGGGAGTTTTATTTGTCTTATTTGTCTTTTTTGAGTGTACACTAGATGCTGAATTTTCTAAGGAGCTAGCCCTGGTCACTCTTTTACAAGATGTAGTGTCTGACATTGTAT
The DNA here is from genome assembly GCA_032353855.1 of Desmognathus kanawha. Lineage (NCBI taxonomy): Eukaryota > Metazoa > Chordata > Amphibia > Caudata > Plethodontidae > Desmognathus > Desmognathus kanawha. The sequence goes on along the minus strand of JAUBNU010578112.1, from coordinate 4,184 downwards.
ATAGTGATAGAGATAGAGATAGTGAATAACCTCAACTAGCACAAACAAGTGAAGCAAAAATACCTCTAATCACTATAAAATCACTATAAAGTGAGAAAAGTAAACAGCAAATACAAATGCACTTAACTTGAGATTTTTCAGAAGATCTACAACAATAGTAATACAATCCGTGATAACAGTTTTTTATGGATTGCTGACTTTAAATAAACAAACAACAACAAACAAGCAGACAACAGACAGTATCAGGCCGATTGTGTAATAGTAACACAATTAAACAGGCAATAGAGATATTTAAGATTGCATTTGCCTTATGGATGCCTGAATGAGTAATGTAATGAGTAAATAAGGAGACGGTAACAAAGGAATAGCAAAAGGGTGCCAATTTACAGTTTTCCTTTTTCCCTTTTTTTTTTTTCCTTCTCAAAACCACACTTTCCCTGTAAACGGTGGAATGTTCAATACCAAAAGGTATTTTCAAAGTATCACAGGTAAATAAATAAAGTTACCAAACCCACGTTTACCCTATAAATAGGGGGGTGGTAACGCAGATGGAAAAAGTGTCAAAACCACGCTTGCCCTATGAATAGGGGGGTGGTAACGTAGATGGAAAAAATGTCAAAACCACGCTTGCCCTATGAATAGGGGGGTGGTAACATAGATGGAAAAAGTGTCAAAACCACGCTTGCCCTATAAATAGGGGGGTGGTAACGTAGATGGAAAAAGTGTCAGAACCACGCTTGCCCTATAAATAGGGGGGTGGCAACAAAAAAAAAAAAAAACAGAGCACACTCGGTAACAAAGGGAGTAGATATCAGGTTCTGTCAGCTGTCAGCCACAAACAGTGTATAACTGTATAAGAGTATAAGCTGTATAAGCTGAAATGAAGTATTTAAACAAAATACTTCATAAATAACAGTATTGTAGGAAAAACCACGCTTGCCCTAAAAAAGGGGGGTGGCAACAAAGGGGATGCCAGCAATATCAGCAATATCGGCAGCAATATCGGCAGCACAAAAAACAGAATATTAGAATGTTAGAATGTTAGAATACAAAAACACAAAACCACGCTTGCCCTATAGAGGGGGGTGGCAACCTGCAGAAGAGAATGATAAGTCATAAGCACTTTTCAATGAAAGTCTCAAGCCTCAACCGCAGTTATATTCAATTATAACCAGGTCAGTGGAATTAGAGGCTATATAATACAGTACAATATTGTTGAAAAGTCCAAGTATCAGAGACCAAATGCCAAAAGCCAAGTGCCAAGCACCAGGAGTTAAAGAGTCTCAGTGTCTCACAATATAATGTGACGTGGACGTGAGCAACGGCCCGCAGTGTACAAAACAGGTAGTAGATTGATAGATTGATTGAAAAGATTATAGATCCTGCTGGTACCTGCGCGGCCGAAGACGGCCAAAGACCTCAACAGCAGACTCGGTATGACTCCGTGTGAACTCCGCCAACCGCTACGCTACCGCTTCATTGCTTGGCGTTTTTATGGAGGAGATTTGGAGTTTTGGACTTGCCGCGTTGATGACGCCACCGGGCCGCACAGCGTCAGGCGTCAGGCGTCAGGCACGTCGACGCTGCTGTGGAATTCACTCCCGCAGTGAATGCCGGGTACTGTAGTTGTAGTTGTAGTTGTAGTACCTCCCGCTGACCACGCAGCACTGGAAACTGCCCGCTTCCCTCGCAGCGCTCACCCTCCGAGGGGGATGAAGGGGGATGAAGGAGGGCACCGGGGGATCCAGCAACCCTAGGCTCTGGCAACCCTAGGCTCCAGGAACCCTCAAGGCTCCACAGACACCAGGATGAAAGGCTACGCTGGATCGAACCTTAAGCCACAGGTGCGCCACAGGTGCGTGTGTACAATCTTTTTCTTCCTTTCCCCCCCCTCCGGCTCTGGCCCCAGCTCCTCTCTCTTCTCTCGTCTCTCCTCGTCCCTCCTTGCTTCACTGTCCTGTCAACCACAGTCTTTTTCCGACTACATCCGTGCTTTTCCGTGCCACAAATGACTTTCTCACAGACTAGAACCCTTCTTAATCTTCCTTTCTCTCTTGCCTCTCTCCAACAAACAGAGACGGCCAAAGACCTCAACAGCAGACTCGGTATGACTCCGTGTGAACTCCGCCAACCGCTATATAATATATGTATAATAATAGAGAGGCACTTGATGTGAACGAATTTGGTTCACAGTTAAGAAACGCCTTAAATCAAGCCACGGATCAACTGGCACCTCAAAAAACAAAACTAGTCCAGTTGGACTCAAACTGCATCTCACATCCTTGGTTTAATGACAGTGTGTTAACAGCCAGAACTGCCAAACGCTCTGCAGAAAAACTCTGGCGAAGACACCCTGATAATGAAACCAGAGCTCTATACAAGTCAGCGGCTGCCTTGTACAAGGATGCGATTATCAAGGCCAAGGCCAACCACTTCAACTTACAAATCGAAAAAGCATCCTCTGACTCTCGTGAACTGTTCAGAATTGTAAAACAGCTCGAAGGCAAAATCTTGGCCTCCCCGTCTGTCCCAATTGATGACACATGGTGTCAAAACATCCAAAATTCTTTATTTAAAAAGGTAGAGGGGCATATGGAAAACATTCGCAAAAAATTATCCACTCTCCCTATCCCCTCAAATCATCTTGACATAATCCCAGATATCTATAACATTACTCAGATCCCCAAATTTCATTTCCAACCAGTTACAGAGAACGATATCATTAGAATTGTGCAAACTATGAAGCCCACCTCCTTTAAGGACGATATCTTTACGGCTACTCTCATACAGAACTCCATTAATGTCATAGCACCATGGATCACTAAACTTGTCAACCAATCATTTAAAGAGTGCTGTGTACCCAAATGCATAAAAAACTCCATTATCACTCCACTCTTAAAAAAACCTTCCTTGGACCCAAACTCCCCTAATAACTACAGACCGGTAACTAACGTTTCTTTTTTGTTGAAAATATTGGACCGTATTGCTTATTTACAGATCACTGAGTTTTTGAATGCCTTTAACCTTCTGCACTATGGCCAATCGGGGTTCAGGAGGGCACACGGGACAGAGACTGCACTTTTAGATCTGAAAAACAACATCAGTCAGATAATTGATAACGGCAGCCCTGTCCTGTTGCTCCTCCTGGACCTTAGTGCTGCATTTGACCTGGTCAGTCACCAACTCCTCATCACTAGATTGAAGAAAGCATTTGCCTTCTCTGACGAGGCTTCTAGCTGGATTTCTTCCTTTCTCCAGAATAGAGATACCAGGGTCATGCTTAACCTGGCTTCTGCGACTGCAGTCCCACTAGAGAGAGGAGTGCCACAGGGGGCCTGCATTTCGCCTACCCTGTATAATCTATACACCCGCCCGCTTTTTGATGAGCTGGGATCGCTCGGCGTGGGTTTTACAAACTACGCCGACGATACCCAGCTCTTCATCTCACTCACAGGGGACTATGCATCTGACTCTGCAAAAATCCAAGATATCTATACCACCATCCAGGTTTGGATGGCTCACAATCAGCTGGCCCTTAATGGGGAGAAAACTGAGATGATCATTTTAGGCTCTCAGCAAAGACTTTCCAAACTTCCTTCTGAATATTCTTCATTTATTATTGAGGGCTGTTGCATTGAGGTGGTCAAGTGGGTTAAGACTCTGGGCTTTCACCTAGACGCTCAGCTTAATATGCACAGACAAGCGTTGTCGCTAAAATCATCATGCGCGCATGTCCTTAAACTGTTATATCAGATTAAACCATATCTGTCTAGGGAGAACCTGACGAGAGTTACTGCCGCCCTGACACATTCCCGAATCGACTACTGCAATAGCCTGTTTGCTGGAGCTGATACTAAGGTCCTTTCAACATTACAAACCATTCAAAACAACTCTGTCCGTCTTGTTTCAAATTTGTCAAAAAGGGAACATATCACTTCAGCCAGACGTCAGTTACATTGGCTGCCTGTAAAGCAACGAATTGCACACAAGGTTGCTTCCATCACTCACAATTGTGTTCATGGTCAAGCACCTGTTTATTTGACCAAATTGATCAAACCTGCCTCCAAGAAGAGAATTCTCCGCTCCTCAGCTGAGCAGCTCCTGGATATTCCAAGATATAAACTGGAGAAATTCGGAGGACGTGCCTTTTATACTCAGGCACCTAGACTGTGGAACAAAATTCC
>JAUBNU010577013.1:0-10042 GCA_032353855.1 Desmognathus kanawha | reverse complement strand
CTAGTTTATAAGTGGAACATGACTCATCGTGTTTGCCTTTAAACCCAAGTAATGTATAAAAACCACACCTTCACACCAGTGAAACTTCCATCTGGCAGCTGGAGGCCTGCAAAAGTACAGTGAAGTTCTGCCTCCACCACAGTTCCTGGTCTGGTACAATGCCACTGGTAGACGGGCATTTTGAAGAATTTGGATTACATGCAACTGTCACGCATTAACAGCATAATCGTGCTTGTACCATGTGAATTGACAAGAACATCCATATGCTATAAAACCATATTACAAGAAAAGCTCCTGAAATCCTTCAACATGGCTGTGTCGGAAGGAGACACTTTGTATTGGCTAATTTAGATTTATTTAGTTAATTTTTCTTGTTTAGCGCCCAAACCTTTGGGCAACAAGGCACTAGCAGTTACAGAGTACATGGTTGCATTAGGAATTTAATTTAGTATGTATATGCTGCGTTGGTAGACAAGCGGCAGGCTGTTTGGCGTAGAATCAGTAGCGGTTGAACAGCCAGGTTTTTCGCAGTGACCTGAAATGCCAGTCAGAGGGCTCCGCTCTTAAAATAAGAGGATTTGTGTTCCACAAAGTGGGGGCAAAGAATGTGAATCTTGACCCTCCTGCTCTTTGTCTTCTGAATCTGGGTATTTCCAGTGTATCGTTGTTGCGTGACCTTAATACACAGTTGCGATTGCACCTGTGAACTTTGTTCCCGAAGTTGGAGGAGGCAGCATTGTGGAGGGAGCGGTGGGTTAGGGTGAGGTTTTGATGGCAATTCTAGATTTATTCGGGAGCCAGTGGTGTTACCTTCTACCAGCGGAGATGTGGTCCTTCCGGTGGAGGCCAATGACCACGCGGACTGTGTTGTTCTGAAGCACTTACAGCTTCTTCAGATTTCTCTAGGTGGTACCGGTGAGACGTATGCTACCGTAGTCCAGTTTTGACCCTATCTCTGCACGTACTATCGTGGCACAGTTTGTAGTGGAGAGGAATAAACGGAGTGGATTTAAGAACTTGATGTTGTAGCTGACAGAGCAGATGATGGCATTTACCTGGCACAACATATTCAGTTCACATCCAAGTAGACACCAACAGAGTAATTACGAGTCATGCGTAGCGTGAAAAAGTGCGTAGAACACGCAAATCTGCATTTTCTCATGCTACACATGATTATGGGCTGAGCGCATGAAAATGTGGTCACCCCAGGCAGCAAACACACGGATATTACGCAATAATCTCTGTGTTGTTTTCTTGTGCGAAATCCGCATGATTATAAGTTTGGTTACACATAAAAAATGCGTGAAATCATGTGGATTTCATGCAAGAAAATTAAAGTTGGTCCCCAGTTGGTGGAGGCCAGCTGGGGACTAACTTTCCCTGGCCTTTTCAATGGCCAAGGAAAAATAAGCAATGGCCAATGACATTAATGCACTACTTTAAAATGCAATTACTTGAATTCAAACGAACGACAATTGTGGCTTGCATTCATTTTAATTCGTTTGAAAAAATTTTAAGCTTAAACAGAATTGTAATTTCTGTGTAAGTTCAAGCTTTTTTAAAACAAATTTAAATGAATGACAAATTACAATTGTCATTCGTTTGAATTCAAGTGATTTCACTTGAAAGTAGTGCATTACCTGATTTCTAAGAAACCTACTCATATTATATGCATAGGATCCATGAGGTTTCACTTCTGTACGCGTGAAAAATGTGTATGCGGATTTGAAAATACCCGCATACACATTTTTCAACTCATAATTACACAGAGAGCTTTTGTGTAATTATTGCGGATGCGTGCGTAAACTCCACAATGCGGAGTTTACGCATCTTTGCACTCAAGACTCGTAATAACCCTACAAGTGTTTTGACCACCGAGGACAACAATAAGAAATCCTAATGTTTAACTAAATGCAAATGCTTCTTTCTTGAATTAAGCCAATATTATCTTGCAAGTCCAACCAGAGTGGCTTAATGAATGAATGAATGAATATATCTTTATTTCGGGTCCAAATTGACCCATTAAAGAACACAAATAACAAGTACAAATTTTCAATACAAAAAAAATTAAAAGGTTAAAAGTTAGAAAGAATATCAAACACAATCCGTCATGTCTTAAAATAATCCTTATTCGCAGAATAAACATATTCCAATGTTAAATCTGGCAAATGCAGTTCCTTCCTAATGTAATGAATATTGGCAAAACAAATCTCTCCAATGCCCAGATTTCTGGGATATCTTGTGCGTTGCTCAATAGAAACAGAGCAGAACGGCTTAATGAAAAAGATGGGTCTTGCTTGAGTGCACTCCCACTGCCTTACACACATTGCAATGGTGTCTCTCTTCCAACACTATTCATTTTTGTTAACAATTTTACTCAAAAGGTCATAAGGGTGTTTTTAATATGGTGACCCCTGTATTCAACTTGCATTTTTTGGCGTGACGGATTCGTCGCACGGTTTTCACCGTGCGACGATCCAACACTTTCCGCAAATTGCTCAGACTGGAGTTTAGAATAGTAAATCTAAACTCCAGTCTGCATGCCCCCCCGAAATCCGCGTCGGGAGGGGTTTTTCAGGCTAATAGGCTAATAGTTTACGTCGCACATGCGTGCGACGTAAACTGTAAGTCTCAGCGACCCGAACCTTTACTATATGCAAATGGCTAAGTAAAAACACCCTTGAGTAAAATTCACTTTGCACTTAAATTAATGCAGAATCATAATTGGGAGGCGTTTAGGTGGAATTTATGAGTAAAGTTTGCTTTTCTCGCTGTTACCACTTTAAGCTAAACTCAGCCCGATTATGACTTTACACTAAGGTCCTGATTACGAGTTGGGTGGTAAATGAAAAACATTTGTAAAACTGTAAAACTGTTTTACAGACGGTTTTCTGTCTGTAAAACAGTTTTACAGACAGTTTTACAGACGGTTTTACAGACAGTTTTACAGACAGTTTTACAGACGGTTTTCATTTACCACCCAACTCGTAATCAGGTCCTAAATGTAAGTGATAAGAGGATTTTACACAAAAAGGTACAATAAGGATGCTTTTCCAATGAGCAAATACCTCACGGTTTACCCTCGGCTAACTGCACGAGGTAATTTGAAGCATTTCCACATAATAGAAAGGCCTTTATCATGACTTTTGGTGGAAAATCATGTTTGCACTTATGTGCAAAGTCATGATCAGTTAAAAATTCCTTGCGCTTTGCCACGTAAAGCAAAAGTTATAATCAAGGCCTATGTCTTGCATTATTTTACATATCCTTTACAAAAGTTCCCAGGTGAAACAAATCATTAGTACACAGACTTACACATGAATCTATCAAAAACGGGGTTATCTGTTGGCAGAGTTTTGTGTACACAGAAAACATACAAAGACATTCTTCACTACTATGAAAATGTAATCACATTAATTCATGAATAGATTTCATAAACAAACCAGTCACAGTGGGGGAAAAAGGAAACGAATCACTCGCCAATGAATTTTTGAGTCCACTAGAAAAGCAATCTTATGAAAAACACATTGCAAATTTATATCCGGTTGAGAAAAGCTATGGTTTACGCCCGCCCACGTACTTCCTGTGGTACAAACAACACTATTACCAGTGGCGAAAAACATATATCACCCAATGTAACTAGTATCAAAATAACTCAACCAAAGAAAAAAATGTCAACGTTTTGGATCTACATCTGCTGATTAGTAGTGGCAAAGATCCTTCCTCAGGACTGTGCAAAGTAATTAACCCATAAACTCATCTAAATTGAACTTTCCTTAATTAGGCATTATTTTGCAGGCAGAACAAGCACAGGATGACTGAGAATGGACAACTTGCAAACAGAAACAGTTATTAGGGTACAAAATTGGCAACCAAATTCCGGCTGTAAATAATGAACACATGTCCAGCTGTAACCTCTGTAAAAAACTCATTAGCACATTGTGGAACTCTGTGGCTTTCTCCCAGCCAATCAGAAATGGAGCCACTATCTGCCAGTACTAGAGGTTTCCTAAGCATTCTACCTGGGCAATTAGCAGTTGGAGCAGCTAACAATACCACACAGTCTTTTTCTTTTATGAATTGTTAGACACTGGTATCACATGTGCTAATACCGTTAGTAGCTTTTTTTCAGGGCACGATTGTGAGATAGCTGCCCCTTAAATGACTTAAAGACCTTGCCTTTGGCTCGGTCTTTAACTCATTTGCAGGGCAACTATCTCATGATAGTGCCCTTATAAAAAACCTACTAATGCTATAAAAGGGTCATGAGACACAGTTGTTTAGCAGCACGGTCACTTCTTTTTTTTTGTACTAAAAGTATCTTTCCTGTTTGACGCAGTGGGGAAAATGCCTTCCTGCCCTACCTGCTCCGTGCTCCGTGCTTCGTGCTCCGAAATGATTACCAGCTGTGGCATAGGTATTGGCCAGGAGAGCATAAATCGTTACTCTGTGCCTTATTTATTTATTTATTTATTTATTTATTTATTTATGTATGTATTATTTGATTTGTATGCAGTCGTCGCAAAGCACGTAAAGGCACACTGTGCAGTATTTACGCAGTGTATCACGACATTTGGATGTGGCTGGCGCTTATTAGCCCCACAGCCTGTGTGCGTTAGTTTGTACCAGCTGCGGCCGGTGTGTTGCCTCGCAGGAGGCGTGACCTAGCAACGGAGGGGTAAGGGCAGATAGGGGTAGGGCAGGGCCAGATGGGGATTGGTCCACTGGGGAGGAGAGGGGAGGGAATTCACTCGGGGCTCCCCCCAAGGAGAGCACTCGGCCTTTCCCATTATTTAAGTGGTGTGGCCATGGCGTCCTAGCCATTGGCGGCCGGACATTTCCAAGGACGGACTTCTAAGGACGACACGGCTGTTTAAGAGGCTGTTCAAGAGGTGGTAAGAGGGACGCATTATTGGGGTGGACTGCCCCCAGGTGAGCAATAATACAGCTGTCATATGGAACTTTTCTGATATGTATGTACGTATGATATGATATGATATGTCTACTCCGCGCAGTGACCCCCGGGCACGCGCCTTCAAGCAAGAGTCAGACTGACTTACACTACACTAAAAATACACTAATCTCAATGCACCATCAACACCCAGCTAGACACAACACTACCTGTACAACACATAACATCTCCCCCTTTCATACAGGGAGGACCCGTAACTCACACTCAATAAAAACAAAAGTAGAGAGGCTTACACGGCGGAACATGTTAGACTGTGACCGGTCCTTGGGAAGCCTAAAGCACATATAAACTCCCTGCTTGCAGGGCAAAAAAGGGGGTGCCGACCAGCGAAAAATCGGGCTGCTGTAAACCCCTCAGCAGTTCGTAGCGCAACGATACTGCTCATGTGGTCTAAGACGCGCTATACAAAAACCCAGCATACCATAACATAACATAACCTCTTACGGAAATAACATGCATATGTTTTTAAGTCCACATAAGGGAATGCCTTGTAGGAGCAAAGGTTTGCCGTGCATGGTATGGTGGAGGGTAGAATAATGCATGGCAGTGCCGGGCACCTCTGACTGCAATAACTTAGCAGCCTATGTGTGTGGCCATTCAGTATGAGAGGAATGGCGGGTCTATGGTCAGGGTCAGTGGAAAGGAGACAGAACCAGAGACAGAAGTGCCTCTGCACTTCTAACACTAGCACAATACCGGATTCACACCTCATCAAGAGTTCATTTCACTGTTTCTGATCCCCAGGAGGCATCAATTCAGTGCACCAGGCACCCATGCAAAGCAAATATGCAAATCGGAGGAAGTTGAGGTAATGCACTACTTTAAAAGTACAATTACTGTAAAACAAAGCACTTTTGAAACAAAGGACAAATTACAATTCTATGTAAGTTATGAAGGAGACTGCAAAGAGCTGAAGTAGTTTAACAAACTAAGAACTATCGAAGATTGATTGGACAGGAGCACATCTACTATATTTAAAAACATTATTTAATCCAGTTTTTTAATCGAATGGTGCACCATATCACTCTTTTTAATGAATGATTTTTAGTCACCAGGGCTAAGAATGTATAAAATTAAATATCAAGCAATATCCGGTGATAGTGAAATATATGCTGCATAGTCTGCAAAAGTGTCACAAAACTCCTTTGCACACCCCCGCCCCCAAACCGCCGCATAATTTTGCATTTCCTGCTGCATAAATCCAGGGGGCTGATTTTAGTGCCTCAGAAGGGAAGGGCAGTGAATAATCTAGCAGACACGCCCTGACATTTGCACGCAAGTAGCAACGCGCACCTTGATATCTGATGGTTTATTCCAAGAGAAACATTACAGAAAAAATGAATAAAAGGAAAATTATTGTTAATTTAACTTCGCAAGTTAATATCAAATTTATTTTTTTTAAACCTTCATGAAAAATGTCACAGCTGACAATTTAAAATTGGAATATATTTATAAAACTTCCAGTGGGCACTATCAGTGATAAAGAAATCTCTTTGGAGATTTAACATATCAGGAGGGACAGATAAGAGAAATAGTTTTTTAATTTTAATTCAAATAGCAAAGAAATGATGTTCAAATTTACTGTATAACAAAATTTGGGATTATCATTTCTTTTACAGTTGTAAAAACTAAGGAGCTGATCCGCAAAGTGGTTACGTGTTGCCTTAAGTTTACGTCTGGTGTAACTCCCATTGGCAGCAATGGGAGTTACACCAGACATAAACGAAGATAGCACGTAACTGCTTTGTGGACCAGCCCCCCTTGTGCATTTCTACATATACATGGATCATCTTTATAGTTAGTAGTCTTATACATATTGTGGCGCTACACTCATGCCTGCAATTAATGTTACATCTGTAGTCGTCAGAGGTGGACTTGCCTATAGGGAACTCTGGAAAATTCCTGAGGGACCTGTGCCCCAAATGTCCTTTTCAGGTCTGTGCTTTTCCTGACTGGGCCTTTGCAGAGAATTTCTGGATTCCTTCAAAGGGTGTCGCATAATGAACAATGTCATTATGCGACTCCCCATCACCAGAAATCTGCGTTCCTCCGACCCCAAGGCCCCCATCATCCCAAGATTCATATAGGTGAGAGCAGGTGCTGCCTCATTCCGTGTTCCAATTGTTCCAATTGCCCCCACCTTGTGGAATGCCCTACCATGTACCCTGAAAGCGGAACACTTCTACTGGAAGTTCAGAAAATGCCTCAAGACTTCTCAGTTTAACTAACTGTTCCACCCTTCCCAGCCTTGGCCCGTCATGTCCTACGACCGTGTAACGTACCTACTTGCTGCACTGATGTAATGTAACTATATCAAGCAGCATTCACCTCAATGCTCAGATACCCCAGAGCTTGTGCGCTCTACAAGCAAATTAAATAAATAAATAAATAAATAAATAGAAAACCACCAGAAGATAATAGTTCAGCAGTTGCTGCTTGTGCAAACAAAGTAGATATGTGTCTGTGGGATGCTGCTCTGTGTAGCCCACAGCCTCCCGGACAACGAACCTGCACGGCCGGTGGGCCTGCTGATTTTTTACCCGGGCTGATTCTGGGAGCCAGTCTGTCCCTGGTAGTGAGGTCATTTGACGGGCATGCACAAGTAAATATTGACCCTGGTAGGTAAGGTTAATGACCCAGAGAGAGTCTGAGGGCTTTATAAGCCCCTAGGTAAGATTTTCCTGTGGCTCTCCAACCGCTTGCATATTATTGCTATTGTGAACCAGTCCTTAAGCATTTTGGGAATGATTTACAATAGCATAGCAAAAGAAATTCTGTGGAAGAGCAGATTGTAGGGGGTTTTGGCTGATTTTTTCAGTGACAGTGGGACGCCATTTTCTCACTGGCTTCCAGGGGAAACAGCTTGCCTGAGCTATGTAAATGCAAGGTTTAAAAAAATGGTAATAAAATCTATTGGGGACTTGTAAGTCTGTGTTCAGTAAGTTATTTTGATTTTTTATCATTTTATTAGCTTGTGTAACCATAGTAAGCTGTGACAGCAGCCTCCATCTTGGACGGTGTGTGGGGGCAGAAGTGGTGAGATGAGATCGTCTCCATTAGACACATGAGGTCTTCTCCATTGTTAGCTTGGGCTCAGTAGGTATCACAGCTGTGACCACTGCTGACCCTCAAATAATGACTCTGCCACCAACTACTTTGGCACAGTCCTCCTTCTTGGTTCACATGATTGGTGTAAATAAGTGCATTTACCCCACCGCAGTGAGAACTAGAGACTCAAAGGCATCTCGCCTGAATCTCAAGACTCAAAGACATTGTAAGAGCAGCCACAGGTTTACTGTGCCAGTGACCCCAAGCCGGGCCATCCACTAAACTACCCTAACAGAATTTAGACCACATGCCACACCGTTTGAGGGCAGCGCTGTGGTAGAAGTGGAAAGTGAAAATGGACATTTTAGGAAAAAATGAAGTTGATACTCTCTAAGTTGAGCTGCCCCTTTTGAAGATTTGGGTTCGTCAGGCGTCTAGTAACACTAAAGTTGATCGATAAGGAGGAAAAAGCACATGGATTTTGCAGGGGTGGAACTTCAGCACTTTAAAAAGTCAAAGATTAAATATATATTATCCCTGTATATAAAATATACATACATATTTTTTGGACAATGGACATATAGAATTGATTGGGAAAAATTATTCTTTTAAATGTATATTCATTATATGAAAAACTTATCAAACAAAAAACTATGTGTATTAGAGTTTTATATTTCCTGTTTTTTTCCTTTTTTCTTTAGTGAAAGAGTTATAAAGGATTTATTTATCTGAATATGAAACATTTCTAAGGATATATGCGGATGACATTATTGTCTTAGTTCATTATTAAAATGTTTATACGTTTATTTAAATATGTAATTTAAAAACGATTCCGTTTCTGTATATATTAATATATAATATGTTCTGAAAAATTGAATGTAACAATGAAATATTGAAAGAAATTTCGGATATATATATGTATGTTATGCATTATATTTAATTTCAATAAAAATTTTAAACTGAAAAAAAAAAATAGCTCACTAAGCGAGCATGCGTTTCACTATAAATGTTGCTATTTGGTTCCTCTTTCTTTTCTTTCTCTGCAGATTCTGATTCTGGCTCTTGGTCTGAACTAAGATTAGCCTCTTCTACTGTGTTTTCTTCTTGTTCACTGCCATTATCGATTGACTCTTGGGAGGTTTTCTCTATTGTCGATGATGCAATGTTTGATTGTGCATGTTCCTTCTCTTGAGCGGGTATTTTAGATTCTTTGGAGCTAGTGGATTCTTCTTCTATATCGTCATCGTCTACATCTTCGAGTTTGTGTTGGTCAAATCCTACATTCTTCATGAAATTTTGAAGATCGTTCTTGAATCCCTTGTCGTCAGCATCCTCGTCAGCGACGGCATCAAATTCCTGTTCGCTCTTAGCGTCATCATCATCGCTTAATCCTTGAATCAATTTTAGATCTTCTTCGCTGGCACCCAATGCTAGTGCTTCACGACGTATGTCCTCATTTACCTTCTTTGAATTACTACTGGCCTTCACGTCCTTGCCTTTGTGGGTTTTCTTCGCCTTTTTGCTGTTATTGTCTCGCAATTTTGACGAAATCTTATTTCTTAGTGAAGACAAATCCAGCGGATTGCCGTTGTTCTCACTCATTATTTTTGATTACTGTACCAACAAAGACACTGGAGAGGTTTAATATCTATAGAAATTTATCAAACTATAGAATTTCGCTTCCGATGTGTACGACATAATGCTTTCTTATTCGCAACTCCATTACTTTGGCATCTCTGATAATTTTTTACCTCATCGCCAAAAGAAAAAATTTTTCATTCTGCAACGGGTAACGGAATACAGAGGCAAGAGAACGGAAGAACATCATATCGGCGGTTATTACTAAACAGTATATGTCCAATCGGTTTTGGAAATGAGATTTTCTTATTAATGATCTGATCTTAGATTATGTTGGGCAATACGCGTTATACAAAAGATCTGCTATTGCATGTGGTGAAAGTTATACCAACATTTTTGCTTATATGAAATCATCTGCAACAACCAATTGGATAAGGATAGATT
>JAUBNU010575910.1:0-10078 GCA_032353855.1 Desmognathus kanawha | reverse complement strand
CACTGTCTCAGCCCATCACCAACACCCACTGTCTCAGCCCACTACCAGCTGACATTCCCTCCTCCAACCCCCAAAAGCAGAAAACTAATAGTATTGGCCAATGCTTATTTTTTATACCACGAGGTGGTGTTCCTTACATCATCTATAAATCGTTCCTCCTTTGTATTTGTATGTTCTGTGAACAAACTAGCTTTTTCTTTTTTATTCTCTCGGATGGTCTTCTCTAGCATACTGGCTTATAGGTAAAGATGGAGGCAACTGGGAAAATGTGAGTCCTGGTGGGGTGTGTGGCTCCATGAGAGATGATGGAGTAGAAAGTTTGAGTTTGTAACCAAGAGTGAGCAGGCTAGTTTGTTTGCTTTGGGTTGCATCTAGTTTGTTTGCTCTTGGTTACATCTATGGAGCAGCCAAGCAGATTGGACAAAGGACCCTGCTGCTGATCTCTACTGTTGGCGTGCACAGAGATGAGGTTACCATCCTGGAAGATAAGGAGTTACCTGCTGTGGTCTCTGGTTTTAAACCTTGAAACTGTATTGCTGCCTTTTAAATGTTATGCCACAGAACATCCATTCGGATAAAGATGAATTGTGCCCGCTGCTTGAAACGGTGGCTGTCGGACAGCACTTTACCATGGAGTCAACAGGTATGTGTTATCTATCTGAAATGTAGAAAGGTGTGGAAAAAAAGACATGTTATTTACATTAATAGGACTTCTCCAGTATTATCTTACTGTACGACACTGACTGTCAGCAGACAAGCAGAGCTCACATGTTTTATTGGTTTATCAACTACCATTCATGTGGATTGGAAAATTGCATATCATAAAGAAACTTGTACAATTGTGATCCAGATTGGATTGTGAGGTTAGGTAGATAAAATGGCCTTTTACAAAGATAGGACATGGTGTACCTGGCAATAATATCTGGGTTTGGCACACATACTTCATTGACATGTTACAGCCCCACAAATAATGTTACTTTTTAATTTGTCCATCAATGGTTGAATCCTGTCCCTTCGACAGTAATGATTCTAGTAACCCTCCAGGGGCTTTACATTAGGATCGATGCTGCACATCATTAATTTAGCAAGAAAGATGGTAGTGGCATTTCCCAAAATATCTTTCTTGTCCTAACATCAGTTACTATAGTCACTGTTTACAGTAGCAGGCCCATCGGTTCCCAGTAGGCCTGAAGCTGGCCAGAGGCCTTCTTAGATGACATTCCTTATTGTGACATCAGCTGATGATGTCAGAGAAAAGCCCTAAGTTCTGAAAAGAATGTTTTCAAACTGTGGGTTAGAGACTGCAGTGGAAAGCAGTGGTTTTTTTGCTATGGCGGACGCTATAGAGGTAAGAAGTCGTTTTTTTTACTGATAACTAGCTGTCGTGTGTACATTGTTATTGGTTTGAGTGATTATTCTTGAGTACTGTGGACATTATGCCCTGGATTGGTCCCGGCTCTGCTTTCCTGTGACTTTTCTGGCTTGCCCACTACTAAGGTGTGTTGTCCGCCATGGAGGTAAATTCAGTATTGTCGGTTTCTTTGCCGTCTGACTCTCCAGGCACTGCAGAAAACCATTTTCCCCTTTGTCCATGGTAAAGCTCTTGCAATGTTATTGAGCCAAGTGGGTTCTTCTTGTGAGGACCTGCTCTGGAATTGAGAGTTACGCCCCTTTCCTTGGTTTCACCAATACCCCAAGTATCCTTCTTCCCCCACTAATACACCACCAGAGATTAAACCAGTTTAAGGCGTTTAAAATACCTGTTTATGTTTTGATGACTAAGGAGTGAGTGTCGATGGTGAGCGCCAGCACATTCCTGATTATGGGCAGGAATTTTTATAATGAACTACCAAGGAAAGAGAGGCAAACTGAACTCTGAATTTCGCCCTAGAAAACGACACCTTATTCTCTCAACATTATTGTAACTCAACGTTAAAAATGAAACAATTATACGGTATACTGTCAAATGCTACATTCCTTTCAAAGGGCAGCTGTTGCTGTATTTTTTAAGAGGGTTCTTTTGTGAGTTTGTGTGTGGTATATTCATTTCATAATAGGCATTTTGTTTTTAAAAAAGCCTTTTTTGTAAGTTTTTGAACTTACTGGGCTGTCG
The DNA here is from genome assembly GCA_032353855.1 of Desmognathus kanawha. Taxonomy (NCBI): domain Eukaryota; kingdom Metazoa; phylum Chordata; class Amphibia; order Caudata; family Plethodontidae; genus Desmognathus; species Desmognathus kanawha. The sequence goes on along the minus strand of JAUBNU010575910.1, from coordinate 7,965 downwards.
GCTTCTGGCGGACGAGGAACTAATACTACGGAAATGGATTCCTAACATGGAGAGTATGCTGAACGCTGGACCCAGGAAAAGATTGTTGCCAATCACTGAAACCGTGGTTCGTTTTCCTATTGAAGTTTTTAGCGTTTGAGCTTGATTCAAGGTGTTATCTAGTGTCCGGATGCCTATTGGTGCTGTTGAAAATGGGGAAGTAATATTTAATGAATAGGCTGGGAAACAATGGCGGTGGGGTTGGGGTATATGCAGTCATGTGGTGCTGTGGGAGAGAGGGCTCTGCAATTAGTAGACTGTAGTAGGTGCTCTGAAATACTTACTGTGCCTAATTACTTGTCTGAGTAATGTTTTCAGCAGTTCTTTTTTTATTCAGATGTTCATAACCACCCATTCACACAGGTGCGCTGGAACCAGGGGTCTGTGCTACCTTCTTTTTAGTTTTCTGCATTTGGTGTCATTTTTAACGCCATAAGCAGAAAATATTGCTTGTAATATCCCCTGTGAGGGCTGAGTTGAAAGCTGCCAGAACAGGGAACTGAACAGAGAACTACTTTCCTAGCATAACACCCTGTGGCTGAATAGTTTAACACCCAGCCAAGAGAAATTACAGGCCTACTACCTTTGAAGTCAAAGGTTCTATGCTTGTTATCTTTTATTGCCACAATAAAGTTTACACAGCACCGAAAGCAATCACTCAAACAGGGACCTGGCAGCTCTAACATTTTTATTACATCTTTTAAATGACCTCCAATTACTTACCCAGCTCTGCAGATAGAATTTGACGTATTTTTATGACTTGTCAATTGCCTTCAATTACTTACTCAGCTGCATAGTGATAGAATGTTATGTTATGTTATGTTACGAGGTATTTATATAGCCCCCGAAGTACGACTATTGCTGTTTCTCTGGGCTGAACTGAACTTGTCAATTGCCTTCAATTACTTACTCAGCTGCATAGTGATAGAATGGTATTGGCATTAATGTATTTTTAATTTGTGTCACTAATGCTTCTGTTTGCTGCTTTCCTGCACTCTTGATTAACTGTTTTGCAGATTTCTCACCCACCCCACACACCTACTGTCTCACCCCATCACAAGCAGAAAAGCCCTTCACCCCAACACCCACAAACAGAAAACTAATGGCATTGGCTAATACTTGGTTGGCATGTGTTGCATATTATGACTGTGTCAGATCAGGCCTCCACTGTGCTACTGTGAACTGTGCCTCTTGTTTGTGTCATAATTTTAAATGTGAGCAGAAGGAATGCTAAGAGACTGTAAAGGGAAAATAGGATGGCTTCAGCAGGTTTTCTGCCATGCAACTGCAGCTTCCTTATGCAGAACAGGAACCAATTGCAGTATGCCACTAAAAGCCATCAACATGGCATTAAAGGGATGGTTCACTCCACTATGATCTTTTTAATTGTTCATACCTCCCTGAATCCACTTCCTTTTGTCTTAAAATTTCAAGTGATTTCAAATGACTGCTTTTATTTACACAATCCCTGTGGCCTTTGCTACAAAGTTAACCTCTCCAATGAGAATATAATTTACTGTGTAACAAAGGTCATGGAGATTATGTAAACAATCAAAATCACACAATGAAATGGCTGAGCCCAGAGAGAGATTGCAGGCTTTGGAAAGAAGTATTCTGAGATGACTTGAAAAATAAAAATAAAAATGGAATTGCATCCAGAAAGGTAAGCAGTGAGTGAGCTGTCCCTTTAAAAGCAGTTGTACTGTTCACAACCCTACGCTATATTCCTGAAAATAAATCCAAATGTGCCAAATGGTTATCTTTAAACATCCGTTGAACTACACTGTGAAAAAGGGGAAAAAGACCCTATTTATTGAAAGTATAAAACTCATTTACAACGTAATCTGACAGAATTTGTATTAATCCATGAGAACTTGTTAATAACATTTTTTTCTTAAATAAATTGCTGTAAACCATAACTGCAGGTCGATGAACATACTACTTTCTGTAACAGCCCAAAAAGGTTCACAGCCATTTTTCACATGCTGACACACAGTTATAAAGCAAAAATCTGTGAACATATGAGGTGTTTGGCAACCACACCTGGCAAGTGTCTGCTGCTTATGTACAGTCTGCATCAGAGGGGCCAGCCAGCAAAGAAAAACTGCTGACAAGCCATACATTTCTTTAGATTAGGGGCGGACAGAAGATGTGTAGATGGGGCTCAGTCTGTTTCACACTTTCCAACCAATTTGCCCACCTCTCACAGAAGCACTTCCCTACCTATCACCGCCCTGATTTTCTTGGTTGTGTTATTTTTCTCACACTATGGCGGTGCATGGTTGTGTTGGGCCATTTCTTTAGGCCTGTCCTGATTGTGTGAATATGTTTAATACTTTGGTTGTGCTTGTGCTCGGAATTAAATATATCGGCAGACAGGGTAACACTGTTTTGTTCTCACGTTTGTTTTACTGCTGAAGGTGTATATGATATAATGTGTCTTGAACTGCCTATGCAGAGATGTAGGTAAGTAGTCGCAGCAGACCTGCTTTCAAACAGAAATTGGTCATCCAATCACGCTTCAACAAATAAAAAACAGAATATTAGAAACAATACTGCACAGAAATGCAAGTGAAATTCCTGAACAAAGTACAATTTCCTTGCCTGAGATTTGTGCAGTGTTGTGCATGCCTGGAAGGTAACATCAATATCATGCCAACATCAGGAAACATTCAAGTGCACCGTCCTGGCTGGGTACTTACTGTGGTAGCATGTCTCAGTCAGGTAAGTATAGCAGAATGCACACATTAAGTAGGCTTAGTAATACATGGCCACAATTGGTGGGTATTGAAATTTTAGGGACAGGGTATTTATGGGCAGCAATATCATGCCCAATGAAGGTAGACATACACACAATTCAGCTTTACTATCCCATGTAACCCAATTACACTCACTCACTAAACCTCCAGACCCACATTTTCACCTAGCCGATACATCCACTCACAAAGCCAATCTCTTAGACTTCCATTCATTCAGCCATTTACCTTCACAACCAGCCAGTCACCCTGGCATTCAGCCATTCACAACTTGCTTATCTTTGCCAGCATGCTGACCAATCATGCTTGGTCACCCAATCCCCTGACCACATGGTCAGGGGGATTGGGACCAGTCACCTAGTCGCAACCCGCTTACCTCAGATTCTATCCAGACATTCTCTTACCCAAAATCTCAAACCGTGACCACTAACTCGCTCAAGCACTCAGGCACACACACACACACAGTCCCACACAGGTTTTTAAAAAAGTATATATTTATTGACTTTCAGTATAAAGGAAACAGTGTCGACAGTGTGGCATAGTCAGGGTATAAAATTACTTGAGCCGTGCAATTTGGCAATCTCCAACCCTCACACAATCTGATAACCACCTACCCCATGCCCTCAGACAAGAAATACATCCTGGATGGAGTCATAAGAATGCAAAAGAATCAAACAGGATTGTTGGGAAATTGTTTACAGAGGAATAAGAAATTGAAATATTTAAATCAGACGTGCCTTTTTTCCACATCCCCGCCATGCCTTTTGGTGTTTTGGGGGGGGGACAGAGGAGGCGGGTAAGAGCTATGGCTCGTGGTGATGCCATGGCCCTCATGACAGCTAAAACCACAATAGAAATCACTAATTATCTCTGCTGAGCCATGTATGCAACTCCTGCAGGGGTGATGGGACAGAGCAAATGAAGACAGCCCAAGAGAGAAAATACACTCACTTTAATAACCCACCGCATCTTGTAGGACTTTTTCCCTCAAGATGGTTTTTCTCAGAAATTTGTGGAGCACCTGTAATATATTGTACAGAGGTCATGGGCCACGACTCAAAGGTGGGAATAGTTGAATCTGCTGAAGGACAGGCCTTCTTGAGTTTGTTTGACGGCTTAAGTGATGTCCCTAATATCTGACATAGGTATTAATTTTCTTGCTGAAACATTGTTTCGCGAGTGGTTCTTATCCTGATGTGGCGATTGAGGGAATTGATTTTTAAAACATGTTAATCATGAAGTCTGCCCCACCTCCCCACATATACTGCTGTGTGTATCCCGTTCTGTACAAAATTTGTCTTCCTATAGGGAACCAATGTAAGTCATGGAGAGCAGAGAATATATGCTCCTGTAGTTTTACACTGACTACTTACCTTGCAGTGATGTTCTGGATTCTTTGCAGTGTGTCAAGGTTGGTATTGTGCTGCTGCCTGGATATATTGAATTAGCAAAATCTAATTTGCTTAGAAAGAATGCCATCATTGTTGTTATCTTCTGCAAGAAGGACAGGTTTTGGAATAATCTCTGTTAGATTTTTATTTGTGCTGCACATTCCGCTGCGACCACAGCGTACTGTTTCTTTCGGTAGATTATTCTGTTTATCCTTATTCCAGTTCCTACCTCTGTGGGTGCTGGTCTTGGTCCCCTAGTGACTGGCCAAGGGGAGAGGCGTGGGATCAGACATTCTTACACACACATCATAATCTGTTTTCCAGGTTCTAGCATGAGATGGTTTTGTTTTGCTCAATTTGCAATGTCTTCCAGGCAGTCTTTAACCTTTTACAGTAGGATTGTATCTGTTTGGTTTGTTCTTGTATTTGCTCACCAGCTATTTATTATTGGCAATGGTATAGCACATTGGACGCCAACCTTTTGTGGGCAAAGGATAACAGTACGTTTTTAGAATGTTTGAGGGGCAACATCAAATGTGCCTCAAAATATGAAGGTTTATGGAGGCAACCAAACTCACAACATCAGTTATAGCAGAATTCACGGAAGTATGCCCTCCTGCTTCCATTATGAAGCCACCTTCCCATTCATTCTCATGACTGCCGAATCAACCAGCTGTGACTTCCCCTTTAGCAATCAAAAAGAAAATAGAAAATGAAAAAACGCAGAGGATAATAACTTGGAAAGCCCCACCAGGGTCAGGACTTCTGGTCGACGGCAACATTTAGTTAGTTCAAGGGCAACATGTTGTCCACAAGCTACAGGTTGTGGACCCCTGTTATAGCAGTTTATTCCAGATACTACTATGCTTTTTATCGGTTGGCTTAGGTACAAAGTGAATAGTAGAAGTGATACAGATTCTCCTTGTGGAACTCCATATTTCAAATCATGTTTTTTGAAAAGTCCGTGCCAGCCCATGTTGTCTGGGTTCTTTTTTCTAGTAATCCTTTCATCCTAGCTAGTGATGTCCCCGTTCCTTGTTCCATTAGTCTGCCCAGCCGGAGTTCATGTTCCAGTGTGTCAAACATGGCAGACAAGTCTAGGAGAATCTGTATTTTTGCACCATTGAGGTCTTCCAGATGGATGTGATGACACTCTCTAATCTCCTACTCTTCCTGAATCCTAGTTGTCTGTCATTCATCGTTAATATTCTGTCCATAAACCCTGCTGTGTGTATTGCTACAGTTCTGTTCACTAGTATTGTAAACAATTGGTGTTGGACACTGCTGTGTAGTTATTTGAGGTTTCTTCGTTGTGGTTGTTGTTTTTGATAAGGGATTTTTTGAAGGCCTATCTGAATTCTGGTGCGTTATTTGCCTGTTCTCCGCTTTCTCATTACAGTGGTTCTAGCTGCTTCTCTGACTACTTTGGATTTGATGAGAAGCTTTTTGTGGCTCTGGGGAGGGCAGGAGTCTGCTGGAGAACCAGCTAGATTGCTTTGTTTCATCAGTTGCAGAAAATATTCCTCAGAGGTCCCTTCATATGTTTCCATTCTGTTTGTTCCTTCGTATTTGGTTTTAATCAGCTTTTCCTACTAGACTGAGAGTGGGGTGCTCATTTGCAATTGATGCCTTTGTGAACAGTCTCTTTTTTGCGTGCAGAGTGTTCAGTATTTTCTGACAGAAAGTCTGGTTGTGGTTTTGTTTGACTATGAATGTAGTGGGGTTTTTAATTCTGTCCTCCACTTTTCTTTTTTCTTTTACATTTTCTTAGCCGACTAAATGCAAGTCCCCTTTTTTTTACTTTTAAAGCAACTTAATAATACTACTTTTCAGTGCTTTATTTTCTTCCCTGGCTGCATCCATTTTGTGGTGTGACTAATGTTTACACGATCCCTATGGCGAAAGCTACATTGTTATTTTTTTTTTCTGCAGTGTGCACATGAAGAATAGAATAATAAAGTAGCTTCTGCCATAGAGATTGCGTAAACAGTCACATCACAAAATGGATGCAGCCATTGAAGAAAATAAATCAAGCACTGAAAAGCAGTATTATAAAGTAGCCTTAAAACTAAAAACAAGGGGAAATGCATTTAGGCGAAAAAAGCAGGATTGTTTGATAAACGCCCTTCTTGCAGCTAAACAGTGTTTGCTAAATTATAGAATTTCAATCATCGTTCAATGGTGATAACAAATTTGGTTTAACCTAACTAAAAAATATATGATTACCATTCACAGTGACAGCTAAACCAAGTTTGTTCACTTTTCAGGTACTTTGATGTCCTGCCTTAGTGCTTCCCACTAGTCATTGAGGTGTCTTACTATGTGTCAAGAGAATCAGACTCGGAACTGACAAATAAAGCTCACCTGACTCTCCTGCATGACACCTCAAGTGAAATTCCCTCTCCTGCAGATCCCGATGGCTGACTTTTTCTCTCTCTCCTGTTGAATTAAATGACTGGTACCAACTGACCCTTAACTTGTAGAAGGAATCAGCCAGTACCGCCACAAAGGAACCCTCTTCTCAGCCTCATTAAGGTTTACATATGAAATCATACGTATGGGAATTAAGTGATTTGATTCCCTCTCTCTGAAGTTAGAGCATTCCCTTTTGATAAACCAACACCGCCCCTTCCCACTAAAATAACCATTTTGCCCACCTGATAATGTGGCGGCTCGGGCCTGGATATTGCTGACTTCCTCTAACTCGTTGGGGTTCTCTTTAATGGTCTGCTGTGGGAGATGCAACAAACGCTGAATTTAATCACACATTCTTTCCCCCATGCACAGTCTCTCAAAACTCACACACGCTCAAGCAACCCGCACAGTACACTAACCTTATTCTCTCCACATGAACTCCTACCCAGAAAGAAGACTCCTTCAATTCGCCAACACTGAAAGTGCTCAGTATCTCTAGGCCTCCGAATGGTCCCTCTCACTCCCAACAGCAGATTAGCACTTGAGAGACCTCGCCGTCCCTCCCTCAGCAACCAACAGCTGCGAGCAGTGATAGCCTCTGTAGCCGATTTGCCCAAGAGCAATGCTCCTCAAAGTGTCAATGGAGGCAGTCGTCATTGCGACAAAGGCCTCACCCACCAAACAAATGGAAATCTTACCTAGACAGCCCAGAATTGCTGTCAAGATGTGTCCAGTGTCTCACAGCCTAAGAACCCAGAGAAAGGAGCCCCGACCCCAGGATTAACGCACACGCACAAAAGGTAACAAGCCCCTTTCCTTGGCTGGCGCACTCACACTCCCCACTCCCACGCTCTCTCAATGGGTACTGCCCCGCAGAAAGAAAGTTGCCAAAGCTTTGCTTAACAGCTGGTCACCTTATATAGTGACCAGCAGGCACCTTAGACAATGGCCTCATAAGATGAGTAAACTCTGTCGCAGGACCCGAGTCTGCCAGTCTCCATGCGAACCGAGGCAGAAATCTTAACTACAGCAGACAAGTAAGACATAAGCTGTACCACATGAGTGGCATGGACTATGACACCACCCGCCTCTCTAGGTTTAGGCTTATGTGGAATCTTTTTCCAGTGTACTAAATATTGCACCCCTTTCCCTTTCACTCTACTGTCAAGAACTCTACTGGTTTCATATTCCTCTTGTCCTTGAACAAGAACTGCTGGTGGTTTTTCTTTAGTTTTTATTAGACAATGTACTGGCTTTAACAAACTTACATGAAAGGTCGGCGGAATGCGTGAAGAAGCAGGTAAGTTTAATTTTACATTCATAGGTGAGACTATTTTCCTAACGATAAACAGACCCTCATATTT
>JAUBNU010574808.1:0-10092 GCA_032353855.1 Desmognathus kanawha | reverse complement strand
CATACCACATCACCCAAGTCACATATTAGGTGGACACACGTGAACAGATGCGGATCTTCACACTGAATGTGATCTATTCAGCAACTGCCCTGATTAAACCGTCAACCATTGTACATGTTTATACATCCAATACAGAAGGCATTCCAATTCCCAGCATGCACTGAGCATTCTTACGCGCTATACATTGCAGATATTGTACTAAACATTGCACTAAATATCTGCTATAAACATTGCACTAAATATCAGATATTGTCCTGAACAAACATTATGCAAATGTTGTAGTGTGAACAATTAGTGAAGTACAAATATTGTAACCCCCATAACCGGTGAACACAGACAAACCACAATCAGACATTGAACCCCAATCTGGTCAATATGTGACCCTTGTGCTGAAGCTTTCAACCACACGCACACACACCCACAGAAAGGTACATTTGTCAAACCTTCAGCTCACAGGCAATATACCATGCCCATATACCGTGCAGTGTTGGTCAGCCTTGAATAGCAAACCCGACCTCTGACTGTCACGGTTGAGCTCCTTGAAAGCTCAAAAGTTATCAATCATTGTCTGCTTAATTGCTCGCTCGACCTCCGACTGTCATGGTTGAGCACCCTTGAAAGCCCAACAGCTTCGCCTCTTCAGATAAAGTTGAAGCGCAGTCTTTTTTTTTTTTTTCCTGCAGTCAGGCAGCCTCCCTGGGAACCACACGCTCTTTCTCTTTTTCTTCGTGCACCCAAACCATGACACTGTAGATAGTCACCTCCAATTGCGGCAGAACGCACTCCACTCACGCCTCAACAGGACGTAACGCGTAAACCGTCACTTTTCACACCTGCGCAGTGACGCATTATTCAATCATTACCGCGTTCTGTGCGCTGCCAGACGGAGCTCTCCTCCACTCCGCTCTCCCTCTGCCCCAGAGACCAAACCAGCTCCAGTCCGCTAATTGTCGCCGCTGCTGCCCGAAACACGGGGCACCCTAAGACCACAGCAGCCCTCTGCCTCTTCACTTGGCAGCTCGATTGCAGTGTCACAATATATAACGTCCGTAGCTAATCTTCAGCTCAGATAAGAGCCCCCACAGATGTGGGATCGCAGTGGCTCCCAACTGGATAACGTCTGTCCCTCGTGCAGCTCCTCCACTCACACTATTGTTGCAGGCTGGAAGAATGGCAGACCCCTTCACGACAGCACCTTCCCACTGGCGAGCGTTAAGGTGTCACAACAGCTTAGGCAGAGTGCCAATCCGACACACAGGGTTGAACCCGCTCCGGTGCCCGTCCTCAGAGAAATCATTGACAGCCCCTTACTGTCACTGGCGCCCCCCACGGGGGTCTTCCTAGTTCGTGATCTGGATCCTGGATATATGGCAGCAGGGAGTCACACAGGTAGGCCCAGTTGTGAATCAGTTTGGATTGAAATTCCAGCCCTCCTTCTCCCCTGCCCTGAAAACTGGTGGTGAGGAACCTGAGAATACACGCGTGGATGGAGTCAGCCGTCAACTCGTCGCCAGTGTTATATTTCAAGATGACTCATGCAAGGAGGCAGGTTGAGGTAAGTAAGTAGGTTTATTAAGTAAGGTAGCACAGCTGACTCCCAGGGCAGGGGAGACCAACTGACATACAGAGCAGTGGTCCTGGAACAACCAGGCAGTAGGTTCCAGGATGGAACACAGAAGAAAGGAGAGATAGAAAGGAGACAAGGAAGAGAAAGGATAAACAGGATGTAACATATCCTATCTCTTCAGAGGAAACGAAAACATTAGCGCATGAAAATGGAAAAACACAACAGCAATTGAAATAGCCAATACAAAAGAAATGGCACAATAGCAAATGAAATTGAAACAACTTGCAACTAGTGACGACGACCACATAGCATGCATTACACACCCACAAGACGAGAGGTGTGTGGCAACAGTAACATAACACTAGACTATCATCTCTCTTTATGAGAGAATGAGGGAACTTCTCACGCAAGAGGAAAACAACATTGTAGGGCGTATAATGGTATCCGCTCTTTACATTTGCATGAGAGCATCAGGCAGTCGTGCACTGATGTGTCACATTAAATAGTCACACTCTCAGCACTCATGTAACGCACACACACACTTGAGACTTGCAGTCGAGCATCGGAGATACACAAATGCAGGCGCATCATTCAGACACTTCACCCCATAACAAACTGCAAGCAACGTATCTGCTGCTGTGTCTGTCAGATGCAAGACAAGACCCGCACACCCTTGACAGGAGACTACCCCACTACCACATGAAGCAAAATGGAGGCAAGCTAACTGGAAAAAGAAAATACATAGAGAACGTGACAGGCGACAGATCTCAAGACTTTCCCCACAGACCTGAAGCCTTACTGCACTCCAGCCCACACAACACTCTATGACAATGCCCTCACCACACAGACAAGGCGGGAGCGGACAACAGAGGCAAACATGAGAAATGGAATTGATGCCCCGAACTAGAGCCACCAAACAACACACATAGAAGACCCTCTCACCCTAAGGAGGCACAAGAGAAACAGAAATGATGCAGGCACATCATTTGGACAAATTCCAGGACTTAAGCCACAGTGCCACACCGACACCTGTAACAACAGAGATAACAGATAAAGTCCCTACTCTCAGGAACCAATTCCCACAGTACTAGCAGTCCCCAGGTGGAACCATCCCATCCAAGACGCACCCGCAAGCATGACACGGAACCTGCCACCAGGAATTATAGTACCCCCGAGATACCACACTAGCCCTCGCAACATAGCCACCAGCTGCAAGTGAAATACGTGTCCCCATGACTTCTCACTTGTTTCAGCACATCACCTTTGAGACATTCCCCAGGGAACACTCATTTACCTGTGAACACTCCATTAGCGTTCCCCATGAACACTCCAACAACTTGTGTCCCTAAACGTCCTCACCTACTGCAGGGTCTCTCCATCCCCTCAGCCATGGACAGGTGACACTCCTGGTATAACAAATCCCTCACTGCCCTCCCCATGAGCGCAGTGATGTGAGCTGGCTGGCACTGCCACACCAACACTTCACCAGTCAATACATTCTCATGAACACTTCACTTGCTCACCTGTTAGCGTTCCCCATGAACACTCCCCTACCTGTGAACACTTCACTTGCTCACCTGTTAGTGTTCCCCATGAACACTCCATGGACAGGTGACACTTCTGGTAGAACAGTTCCCTGCACTCCCCATGAGCACAACAACTTCACTACAGCCTTCCAGGGCCCCTAAGCGTCCTCCCCTACTGCAGGGTCTCACCATCCCCCCAGCAAAGGACCCGTGAGAGACACCTTGACATGTCATCCCACAGTACCCACCGGCACTCGTAAACGGAAAAACAGAGCCATGGGCGCAGTGATGTGAACTGGCCGGCACTGCCACACCAACACTTCACTAGTCAATCCATTGTCATGAACACTGCACTTGCTCACCTGTCACCAATGAACACTCCATTAGGACACCTAAGGCGCCATTCACACACACCAAATCACAACCACATAAACCACATGCATTTGTACCCCATGCATCTACCTACTGTATCCCCTTGATACAGAAGAACCCTGCTGTATCCCCTTTGATACAGACGAACCCGCGCAAACACCCCTGTGCATACGCCAAAATATTGTTACCGAACACCTTTATGCAACGAAACAAGTCGTTGCGAACCGTCATCACCAGGGACCAACAATAAGTCCAAGGCGCCATTCAGACACTCCAAAGCACGACCACATATACCACATGCACCTGTACCCCATGCATGTACCTACTGTCGCATGTACGTAAACATAACACCCCTATGCACTTTTGCATACATCACATGCATTTGTACCCCCTGCATTTATACACCTGCTATATCCCCTGTGTACAAGCTTATAAATGAAATACCCTATGTAAAATATCAGGACCCAGATCATGTGACCAACCCTCTACTGTAACTCCCACATGCAATGCGCATGTATCTCCACGAATCAGAACAAGCCATGCTCAATCCATACACCGTGCCCATTCCTCACCAGTGCAGTAAGCTACACTGGTTACTCGCATACTCCTTACTAACCAACATCATTTACTTCGTGTACTCCGCAGAGCACTATTTCACCCCCAGTCACTGCTATCTGAGCAAATGTAATGTTCTGGACTTTAGAAAATGAAGGAGAAGGCCCTGGTAGCAGGAACTAATAAAAAACACAACTCAACCCTATGATCCCAATTTCTAAATGAAATCCTCACAGTTCTATCCTTTCTCAGTTCCACTAACCACTCAGTCCTACCATCACTCATGTCTACCACATCCACAACACCTCCATACATCCACATGCTACACAAACCATCCCACCAGAATCCTGCACTGTATTTAACTGTAGTGCAGTCGCACCACCAATATACTCTATACGTCCACTGTCTTTGTTTCTTGGCTCTAGGAGACGTACACTGCCTGACTACCTCAGTAGTTCAATTATCGCAAACAGTACCTTTCAGTGCCATACATACTGATTATACAGCATCAGCTATAGAGACAAATTTATATTGTTAATACTCTAAAATGCAAGTGCATCAAATACATTACTAGTTTGTTTAGCATGTCAACATTCCAATATCTGCAGTGCAGAGACTACTACATGACACTCACAGTCAGCAACAGCATACTACAAAACACAAGCTACTTATATTCCTAACATCTTGTCCAATCAGCAAATCTAAACATGCTATATAAGCTCAGTTCCTTCCCATTCTTCAGGAAAACCCGCATCTCCGGCAGCCGCCTCACTGCCCGATCTCCCACGTAGCACAGTAACAATGAACAGTACCTTGTATAATCACGTACTTAAGTCCAAATGTCACTGTTGCACACATGCTGCCATCACACCGTACGAAGCGCATACCGAAAAGCCCTTCGGTGCTCAAGTCTCCTTGGTAACCTCTGATGTCGTTTTCGTCGTCCCGCCTGATAACGTTACCGGTACAGTTCGTGACACGCATGCGTCATCTGAGTTCCTCGCACACCTCACTGACGCGCGTGCGTCTCCCAACAGCAGTCCGCCTCACACGCATGCGCAATGGCGCTTTACAAATCAGTCTAACGTTCGGTCAAGGGAGATGCAGACTAGCTTCTCCGCTCCTCACCAACCGCCGCAGTACACCCGTATCAGCGGGCCTGACATCGTAGCCCAACACAAAGCGTCCTTCGGGCCCTTGCAGCACGCTCTAGCGCCACCAAGCCTCACACCTTTGGCACACCTTCGGCGTCCAGAGCGGGTCAGTTTCTTCCCTTCTGCTTTTCTCCTTCACAGTAACGGCAAGTAGACGCAGCAGCAGTAGAATCAACTCAATTGCTCCATATGCAGTGGTAGAACCATGTAAGCAAGTAGGCGCCAGCAGCAGTAGAATCATCTCCATGTGGTTAAGGCAGACAGCATAGCCCAACACAAAGCATCCTTCGGGCCCTTGCAGCACGCTCTAGCCCCACCAAGCTTCACACCTTCGGCGTCCAGAGTGGGTCAGTTTCTTCCCTTCTGCTTTTGGTAATGGCAAGTAGGCGCCAGCAGCAGTAGAATCAACTCAATGTGGTTAAGGCAGACAGCATTCTCCAGATGGCCTGTTCGCCTGGGTGCTAAGACTTCACTCCTCTGGCAGCAACCTATCTTTCTCCTTGTCTAGTGCGGTGTTGCTGGCCAGGACCCCAGGACCCTCCCCTGCCCTAAGTAACTGGATGTGGCAAGCAGTAAATGCACGCGTAGGATGGAGTCAGCTGTAATCAAGTCGTCGCCAGTGTTGTATTTCAAGTACAGATGTCCAAACAGGTAAATTGTAGCATAAGTAGGTTTATTAGATACAGGAGCACAGCTGACTCCCAGGGCAGGGGAGACCAACTGACATACAGAGCAGTGGTCCTGGAACAACCAGGCAGTAGGTTCCAGGATGGAACACAGAAGAAAGGAGAGATAGAAAGGAGACAAGGAAGAGAAAGGATAAACAGGATGTAACATATCCTATCTCTTCAGAGGAAACGAAAACATTAGCGCATGAAAATGGAAAAACACAACAGCAATTGAAATAGCCAATACAAAAGAAATGGCACAATAGCAAATGAAATTGAAACAACTTGCAACTAGTGACGACGACCACATAGCATGCATTACACACCCACAAGACGAGAGGTGTGTGGCAACAGTAACATAACACTAGACTATCATCTCTCTTTATGAGAGAATGAGGGAACTTCTCACGCAAGAGGAAAACAACATTGTAGGGCGTATAATGGTATCCGCTCTTTACATTTGCATGAGAGCATCAGGCAGTCGTGCACTGATGTGTCACATTAAATAGTCACACTCTCAGCACTCATGTAACGCACACACACACTTGAGACTTGCAGTCGAGCATCGGAGATACACAAATGCAGGCGCATCATTCAGACACTTCACCCCATAACAAACTGCAAGCAACGTATCTGCTGCTGTGTCTGTCAGATGCAAGACAAGACCCGCACACCCTTGACAGGAGACTACCCCACTACCACATGAAGCAAAATGGAGGCAAGCTAACTGGAAAAAGAAAATACATAGAGAACGTGACAGGCGACAGATCTCAAGACTTTCCCCACAGACCTGAAGCCTTACTGCACTCCAGCCCACACAACACTCTATGACAATGCCCTCACCACACAGACAAGGCGGGAGCGGACAACAGAGGCAAACATGAGAAATGGAATTGATGCCCCGAACTAGAGCCACCAAACAACACACATAGAAGACCCTCTCACCCTAAGGAGGCACAAGAGAAACAGAAATGATGCAGGCACATCATTTGGACAAATTCCAGGACTTAAGCCACAGTGCCACACCGACACCTGTAACAACAGAGATAACAGATAAAGTCCCTACTCTCAGGAACCAATTCCCACAGTACTAGCAGTCCCCAGGTGGAACCATCCCATCCAAGACGCACCCGCAAGCATGACACGGAACCTGCCACCAGGAATTATAGTACCCCCGAGATACCACACTAGCCCTCGCAACATAGCCACCAGCTGCAAGTGAAATACGTGTCCCCATGACTTCTCACTTGTTTCAGCACATCACCTTTGAGACATTCCCCAGGGAACACTCATTTACCTGTGAACACTCCATTAGCGTTCCCCATGAACACTCCAACAACTTGTGTCCCTAAACGTCCTCACCTACTGCAGGGTCTCTCCATCCCCTCAGCCATGGACAGGTGACACTCCTGGTATAACAAATCCCTCACTGCCCTCCCCATGAGCGCAGTGATGTGAGCTGGCTGGCACTGCCACACCAACACTTCACCAGTCAATACATTCTCATGAACACTTCACTTGCTCACCTGTTAGCGTTCCCCATGAACACTCCCCTACCTGTGAACACTTCACTTGCTCACCTGTTAGTGTTCCCCATGAACACTCCATGGACAGGTGACACTTCTGGTAGAACAGTTCCCTGCACTCCCCATGAGCACAACAACTTCACTACAGCCTTCCAGGGCCCCTAAGCGTCCTCCCCTACTGCAGGGTCTCACCATCCCCCCAGCAAAGGACCCGTGAGAGACACCTTGACATGTCATCCCACAGTACCCACCGGCACTCGTAAACGGAAAAACAGAGCCATGGGCGCAGTGATGTGAACTGGCCGGCACTGCCACACCAACACTTCACTAGTCAATCCATTGTCATGAACACTGCACTTGCTCACCTGTCACCAATGAACACTCCATTAGGACACCTAAGGCGCCATTCACACACACCAAATCACAACCACATAAACCACATGCATTTGTACCCCATGCATCTACCTACTGTATCCCCTTGATACAGAAGAACCCTGCTGTATCCCCTTTGATACAGACGAACCCGCGCAAACACCCCTGTGCATACGCCAAAATATTGTTACCGAACACCTTTATGCAACGAAACAAGTCGTTGCGAACCGTCATCACCAGGGACCAACAATAAGTCCAAGGCGCCATTCAGACACTCCAAAGCACGACCACATATACCACATGCACCTGTACCCCATGCATGTACCTACTGTCGCATGTACGTAAACATAACACCCCTATGCACTTTTGCATACATCACATGCATTTGTACCCCCTGCATTTATACACCTGCTATATCCCCTGTGTACAAGCTTATAAATGAAATACCCTATGTAAAATATCAGGACCCAGATCATGTGACCAACCCTCTACTGTAACTCCCACATGCAATGCGCATGTATCTCCACGAATCAGAACAAGCCATGCACCCACACCGTTACACCGTTACAGTACGTTGTACATTAAAACACACATCCTGTGCCATTGCTGCAATTTCCCTACCATGTTTTGCAGTTTGTCAGCTGGATGAGGGGCACACCAGGAATGAGCCAGACAGAAACTCATAACACATTTGAGGATGCCAGGGAGAAAGATTCACACACAATCACCCTGAACACAAGGCATGTGTCACAGCACTCTGCGGTCGCACCCAACTCGTCTGTGAAACCTGAGAGCGTTCCCCAAATGCAGGCACCACTCAAATGATGTACATCCCCCTTCTCATAGCACTGTCTGTAGCCATACCGATACAGAAACCTTGCATTCATGCCATTGTATAAATGCGCATAAACTCTTGCATAGTATCGTATTATTATTATGTCCACATCAGCTTAATATGCGACTGCCAATGACCCTCAACAGCACCCCAGTTACCCATCACTGTCATTAGTGGCTCACACTCTCACTGCTTCTTTTCACTGTTGTCACATCTATGCTCGCACTCCTTGCACCACTTCCTGGCCTCCACTGGAGTTCACCTTCACATCCTGGACGTTTACTCGGCAACATGCAACCCCTCAGGCCACTCTCATGTCGTTAAAACGTCTCTCTAGCGCAATGTCCAATGCCCACCATAACCCTTACGCAATATAACAACTTATTAATATACATTATGCAAACAGTGCACCCAGGCTGGAATAGTCCAGTTGCATGAATAGTCCAGTTCTCACTAGCAATATCTCCAACGATATTCGCATCACAAGTCCCGGAATCTTTAAGACCCTGGCAATTCGACTCAGGCACAATGCCGTTCCGCCTGACTTCCCACGATAGCATCCACCCCCATCCGGTCGCGAAAACCAAATGTCTGATTCCACAAGAATTACTTGTCCCATAACCAAGTACCTCACATGTCCATATCCGTTCTCTCGAGATCCAGCACACTTAATTGTCACTCTCCAGACTAGGATCCCATCCGCTTCCACGTGCCGTCTTCCCTCGATCCGCTCTGGTTCTCGTCTGCGTAAACTCCGTTGGTTCCCACTGCTCACAGCTACCTCCTACATCCGCCTTTTCCATGGCGCGATCACCAACACGCACTTGAACACGGCACCCAGCTTCTCCCAGCGCGCATGCGCATCCTTCCTACCACAGCTCAGTCCAACCGTCTTTTGCTGGCGCCTGCGCAATGGCGCTTTTCCAAACAGTAGCGCGTTCGGCGCCCTACGGGAAGGATCTCCTGCGCTCTCCACTGGTGGCTCTTCGCACAGCCCAGCTCTCTCCACTGGTGGCTCTTCACATAGCCCAGCATCTACAGTCAAGTACTGGCTTCTCTTGATGGCCCCGCTAAGAGCAGCCGGTTCAGCCCTACAGGTCGGTACGTCCACATTCAGGCAGGCAGGCAGACGGGCAACCTTGACAGTTTCACACTTCAGGAGCGCGGCACCACCGCAAAAACAGGTAAGTTCTTCTTGGAGCAGACATCTTCTTGGAGCAGACTTCTTCTAGGAGCAGTATAGCTGTTTGGAGGTATTTCAGGCCAGGGAGTGAGTTGGTGTTGAGATTGTACCTCCTTCTCCCCTGCCCTAGAGACTGGTAGCCACTGGTGGTGAAGCACGCGTGAACGGAGTCAGCTGTCCCTCGTCGCCAGTGTTGAATTTCATGATGACTCAGACCATGAGGTAAGTTGAGTAAGTAGGTTTATTAGAAGCTTAGTAGCACAGCTGACTCCCAGGGCAGGGGAGACCAACTGACATACAGAGCAGTGGTCCTGGAACAACCAGGCAGTAGGTT
>JAUBNU010573705.1:0-10176 GCA_032353855.1 Desmognathus kanawha | reverse complement strand
GTATCACGTTGAACGTGTCCAACCGCGAGGCCATAAACTTTGAGAGTTTGAAAGATCTCGTCCAGTGCTATCTGCAGAGGGGTGGGTGCGGCGAGGGTGACAGTGTGGTCGTGAAGCACCCCTGCATCGTGCGGGACAAAAAGCGGTGGGAGATCAACACCCTCGACCTGCAGAAAACATTACGGGTGGTGTTCGATAAAAGAACCCTGACTCCCGAGGGTTTGACACTCCCCTACGGTTACTGAGCACGCCGCGCTATGGATATCAGGTTACAACACCCCTTCACCTGTATTCTAGCGGGTCCTTCGGGTTGCGGTAAGAGTTACTTTATCAGAAAACTCTTGGAGAATGCGAGTACCGTGTTAACGCGGCCACCGACCAACATTGTGTGGGTGTACAGCTGTTGGCAGCCACTCTATAACCTTCTACAAACCCGGTTCAGACACCTACGTTTTGTGGAGGGCATTCCGGATACCTTAAACGACGATCGCCTGCTACCCCCCGAAATGGTAAATTTGCTGATAATCGACGATCTCATGTCTGAAGGTGGGGAGAGCTTGGAATTAGAGAAAGCATTTACCCAGTACTCGCACCATCGAAATCTGAGTGTGTGTTACCTCGTGCAAAACTTGTTCAACAAGGGGAAGAGTAACAGATCCATCTCTCTAAATGCCGGTTACATCGTGTTGTTTAAAAACCCCCGAGACAAGCTTCAGCTTTCTGTGTTAGCGCGTCAGATGTACCCCGGCCAGACGCGCTTCTTTATGGACGCGTATGAAGACGCCGTCGGCAAGGCGTACGGGTATCTTCTGATTGATTTAAAAACCACCACCCCCGACGAGTATCGGTTGCGCACAGATATTTTCCCTCCCGAGCTCCCCGCCGTCTACATCCCTAAAAAAAGCTCTAGAAAACACCCCTAGGCGGATCATCGCGCCATTAGCGGAAGCAACCGTCACCATGTCTGCACGTATCCGTAGAAACCTACCGCTGCTCAGAACGCTTGTAAGTGCGAATCCCCAACAACGTAAGAGCATTCTAGCCCTCGCCTCCGACGACTTGATAACGGCTATTTCCGAGATTGCCCGTAATACTCTGAAGGGGCGTGTACCGCTGACAAAACAACAACTAGGCGTCTTAAGGAAGAGGAAGGGCATTGTGAAAAAACTCAGCAGTAAGCGTCTAGCGCTAAAGACGAAAAGAAAAGTCGTTAAACAAGCGGGCGGATTCATAGGCGGGCTCATCGGTATAGCGCTCCCATTAATTACTAGTCTGCTGGGCGGGCTAAGCGAGCGCTGATGGAGCACGCTCAGAAAATGTATCTGGTGGACAAACGGCAGCTGGATAGCCTGACACCAGCACCCGCGGGCGTTAAGGATATACGCTCGGCTGCTACTCTGCGTCTAGATGCCGAGATGTTGGATGTTTTAAACAGACCCGATCTGACAGACCACGATAAAGCGGCGTTGTACTCCGGTATTCTGCAAAAGTACCTCAACCACGTCAGACAGGGGGATCTTGAGAAGACCCAACTAACGCTTCACCTACCAACCCCCGAGGCCTCCGGGGCGACCCCCGATCCGACCCCCGACCCCGTGGTGGCGGACGTACTAGCCACGCTCACACAGGGTTATAGGCCGAATGCGGAGGTGGTACTACACAGGATGGGTCGCCAGAAAGATGTAGCTTCGTGGAACGATCGCGGTGAATTCATCCACAGGGGAAATATTGTGCGTGGTTCAAACATGTACGATCTAGTCAGGGCGCTTACACAGAGACGACACATCGTCCCCGCTAACGCTCCTAACGGATGGGGTGAGTTCACCAGAGCCGTCGCGGATCTGAACATTCCCACCAGCGTGGCCGGAAATCTTGACCTCCGCCGCCATCTTGAAACTCTGAAAGCACCACAGGCCCCCACACCAACCGCTACACCTCAGCAACCAACACCACCACCACCACCACCACAACCCACGCCCGATGAAATATGGCGCGCTAGGGGCTTTAAAACGACGAGGCCGTCAGCCATCAGATATTACGGAGGCCCCGATGCTTACGATGCCGCTAATGCCTATGTCAACGTTAAGCGCGCTGTGCGTGAGAGTAAGGAGTGGCTACCCTACTGAGCCCCGAAACATTTATTTTATTTTAAAAAACTGTAATATGCATGTGGTTTGCAAGTGTTTTACACACGTGTTTGATAACCCTGACTTTTTTTTTCTCTTTTCTGTACCATTTTGAACATTGTTCATTAAACACCGTATTTCATAAAGAATAAATTGTCCGACTGCTTTTTTAAAAATGACTCGTCACCCATACTGTCCAAGATGTTTGTTCTTTATTAATGCATTTACTTTACAGGCACGCATGCACATTTCTGACAAACGGCGAACAATCCCATATGGCCGACGGACCTAACAGTGTTTCTGTAGCGGTTTATATAGGTCATGACCATCCGGTCGTTGTCTTTAGGTCGATCGGCATACAGTTTCAAAACAGTCGGTAGGGATCTTAGTTCAGACATTTTAGTCACAAAGAACACGCAGTGCTGCCCGCAGGTGATAGCTTCGGGGTCTTGCACAGGGCGGGTGATATACTGTGTACGTTTGGCGATGGATGCCACATAGTCCTTTAATACACCCGCGTAGATCGGGTGGTGGGGGAAGTATGCCAGGCTGTCAAACACCGTCAACACATCGCCGGTTAGCCACATGGCTATCCAGTGGGTCCCCCCGCTACTTTGGGGGTCGGTGTTCACCACCATGCTGATCGGTCGATCCCGCGGTAAACTTTTGGGACACGTGTCGCAGGCGTACACCCCGCGAAACGTCTTCCGCGCGTACGAATCATTAGCCAGGATAGCTTCTATCTGCCGTGTGTTCATCATACATCGAAGAGCACGTTCCTCTGGGCGTTGATTTCTAACACGCTGTCAAAAACACTCCACACGATCAGCGAGTGTGTTGCAGCCAGGGGTCTTCCGAACTTTATATCCACGCGTAGGTTTCCGCTCCTCAGGAGGTTGTAATGACCGCACGACGCGCTGTCGGGGCGCAGGTCGAATGCCAACAGCGTGTAACCCCGGCTGTAATCTGTGCGCGGGTACGCGACCCCTGAATCACGTGCGCTCTTACCCACGATGGCGACTAGCCCCAGGTACTCCCTGGCTATGTTTGGTACTGTAAAGTTCGGGGTGTAGGGTTTTGCCGGGATGGAGACCCCGTCCTTCTGAAGGGCCGCGTAATTAATATGCGCGTGCTTGAAGTCAAAAGGGTTCCGAGCGTAGTCGCCCGCCAGGGCCGTTGTCTCCACCAAACCCATGATGATGATTTTAGGGAGTTGGCCCATGAAGAGGTTATCCTGACTGGTAGCTCGACTACCCACGGGTATGCTGAAGACTTTCATGCCTACTCTTTCCACCGGGTATTTAGCGTTAGAAAGAAGCAGAGCTTCGGCGTGGGCCAGTCGGACGGTCGGCGAGACGGCCACCCTCTTGACGAGGAGACTGGCCGACACGATGACTAGTTTGTAGAGCTCCGCATCCCCGGACATTAGGGTGAAAGCGTCCGAGTTTCTAGACAATTTCACTTTCAGATCGATGCCATTGACCAGCAGCTTGTCCTGGAAAAATAAATCGGAGTGCAACCTTCCTAACAAGTCCACGTGTCTGCTGAGACCGCTGTGTCTGGCTCGCTTCGCAAAACCGGCGTTCTCACCGGCCAGGGCCGTGTCGTCGAAATGCCCGGCCGCGTCCTTGTAAAAGAGACCGGCTGTGAGCTGGTTATCCATCACGTCGGTTCCATAATTGAGCAGGGTCTCGATATACGCTCTATAGGCGTACATGTTATCACTCTGTGTTATCAGCCGGTCCCCCAGCGTCACATCCACCTGGCTGAACATCGAGGCTATGGGGTAGGCCACGGTAGCGACGCGCGCGACCGCCGGGATATCCCCTCCATCGGCGAGTGTTATCTTACAGGTGATGCAGAGCAACGTGTCGTTCAAGTCCAGGTAGAGATCGCTCGAGCCCGATACATAGAATTCTATAGGGGCCTGCGCCGCCAGCGCCGCGAGGGGGGACACCTCCAGGAAGAAACTGTTCTCTATGCTGGTCTGGGTCGGGGGAACTGTAAATAGATCGAGCTCGGATTTCACACACTCGCCGGAGGCACTGTGTAGGAAAGCCATGGTCGCTTAGAAAATGTTTCCGCCCTTCTGGGCTTTAGGCGCGGTGCGCCGTCTCTTCCTTCTGATCACCCGGGCTCGCCCCGACCCCGCTTTCCTCCTTCTCTTGGCGGCGGTTGGCGGCCCGTAACGGCTCTGCGGGTGTCTCTTCCTCTTGAGAGCGCCGCGCAGTCTGCGAATGAAGCCGTCACCCGTCTGCTCCTGCTTTTTCTCACCGGCTATGCGGTTGGCGATAGCCGTTGTCACGCTACCAACCACATCTTTAGCGATTCCACCGGCTGCCGTCTTCATGTGCGGTTTCGCTATCTCGAAACCTCTACGTAGGAAGGGCATGGCGCGTCTAAAGAGACTTCTGAAGATACCCCCGAGACCGGCCCCGTACATCACGGGAGCGCCTGCAAAGTACGGTTGGCTACCGTACCCGGCCTGCGTCCTGTAATACTGCATATAGGCCCGGGGGTCGCCGTAGTTCTTCATCACAGCCATTGCGTCGGCGCTTTCTTAGTAAGGGCTTCGCAGCGGTTTGAAGTGCAGCCGCAGCCAGACTTTGCCGTATTTGAATGGCACAAACTGCCCTTGATCGTCTCTTATCTGTATGTTGACCGTGTCGAAATGATTTTTACAGGTGAGGACGTAGTTGGGCTTATCGTATTGGATGTTCACAACAGCGTTGTTTTCACCCTTGACCTGGACAGCCCTGAGCAGCGGCGCGTAACTATCCCCGACTCTCTGGTACTCCGCGATATCGCTATAGACCAGTAAATTGTACGACCCTCCGTAGATATCGGCCCTGCTCTTATCGATCGGTTCTTTCTCATACCCCTGCAACACGGTCCCCAGGATGTTGCGGAGCCTTCCCTGCGTCGAGAATTTTACGCTATCGTCAGTGCTCTGTAGAATTACACGACTCCGGTACTCGTCGTAATAGAGCAATGTGTCGGGGTATTGAGGCATCGTCGCTATAGCCCTGTTGATAGGTCTCAGAAGGTCCTGGATCGTATTATAATAACCGCCTCTAAAATTACCCTTAACAACGTCGTGGAGGCCGTTCTTTTTCAGGGTAAAGAAGGCATGGTCGCTACTGATGGTGTTCCATGTTCTAACGTATTGGATCTCCGTCAGCGCGACCGTCCACTGCCCCTCCAAGTTAACGGGCTTGACCAGCTTCACCGTAAAGTTGGATATCGTGTTGTCGGGGAACGTGTCGAATGACGCGTTGCTGGCTAGTATTACGGCGAACGGTAGAGTCTCCATCACTTTACAGATGTCTTTCCAACACCCTCTAGAGAGCTAGCGCGCACCCAACTGTTGAATTTAGCGGGCCAGCCCTGCCATTTCACTAGACACCGCCTCCCGGACCCCTTCCCTTTAGTGGTTATAACCCTCTCTATTTTATAAACCCTGTCAGCGTCCTTGCTGACTTTCTGGAGCTCCTCTCCGTAGAAAACACCTTTTACCGGGTCTCTCTGGAAATCGACCAGGCGGTATACATAGACACCCTCCTTGAGGGCTACACCGTCTATGATAAAAATCTCCTCGCTATAGTTCTGCTCGTACCCCTTCATGAAGACGCCTTTTAGTCTAGAGATGCGCGCGTGGTCCCCGATGCCTAGGGGCTTGCGACGCGTCTTGTCTGCGAGTTTTTTACCGTAAAGTCTTCTCCAGATCTCTAGAGAGTTGGCGGGCGTTACAGCAGCGGGCTGGGTTTTAATACTCCCGTGGTACGTGTTGTTATACACTTTTACGAACGATTGTAGCACATCCACGTATCTACGGGTGTTTTTAGCTGTAAAGTAGCGCCACACGCGTGCTTTAAAAGTACGTATGAAACGTTCCACAATAGCCGCTTTCACTTCCGAATGCGTGATGAAATGATGGACCCCTCGTTGTTTTAAAAGGCTTTTTAGCTGTTTATTTAGAAACTCCTTCCCCGCGTCCGTCTGTAGTTTATCGGGTACTCGCCCGTTCTTGAATATCGCTTTGAAACCCGCTGCGACGCTGGCCCCCTTCTTATCTTTTAAAGGTTCTACATGAGCGTATTTTGATAGGACATCGATGACGGCTAGGATGTATCTACATCCGTCATTATCACCTTGAAACTGGCTCATGTCCATTAAATCAGCTTGCCATTGACGATCAATGTCTGACACTATGGTCGCTCTGCGCTTAAAATGTTTTCGAGCCGGCTTGTGTAGAGCGTAGGCATCCTGATCGGCCAGCCACGCTCTAACGGCTTCACGCGCCACCGCTTCGCCGTCGGCTCTCAGCTTGCGGTGCAGGGGTTCCACACCGCCGTAACTGCCCACCCCACCAACATCATAGTAGAGTTTAGACAACTTTGCACTCGACATGCTCGCAGCATCAGACAACAAGAAAAGAACACCTTCTGGCGAAAAGTTGAATTTTTATTATCATCTGTAAATACACCATATATATTTTTTTTTATTTGCATTCATGAAACAGCCACTTTTATTAACATCGCGAGTCGCCGGGATTCGTTGAAATTGAAGGCACCTTCGTTACATCCCATCCATTTTACATCCTGTAAACGAGGTAAACACGTGTAAGTATTTATAAGAACACCCTAGTAAGTGAGTTTACAACGCAGTGGTTTGGGAATACCCCGATGACGGGCCGGGCACAGTCTATTGCCCCACTTATCAACAACTTTCTCTATACACGCTCTAACACACCCCGGGCACCCCCGTTTAAGGTCCTTCATTTTTAAAAACGGGTCGGCCGCCCGCTGTATAGCCCACAGCGCTTTACTGACAACTCTCTCGGCCCCAATACCCAACCTTAGACAGTCCCCCATTGCCATTGACTTGATCATTCTCACAATCGCGTAAGGACACAGTATGTTACACACCCTGCGTGCGACGTCTACAGCGTAGGATTTCTCCAGACATTGGTGCGCTTCCTGAGCTTCATTACCGGTTCTATGACCGTCACACCACTTGTAAAAATGATTGCACAGGTGCGCTTTCACAATTATAGCCGTGTACCCCTGAAGAGCGACAGCGTCGGTCCACCCGGGGTAATCCCCCTGCCGCCTGAGTTCCGGTACCCTGCGAGGCAGCGGCTCCCTCAGAGGCTGAACCAGGATTACATATTTACACTGCGGACATAGAGTTTCGTGTAGATTATCTGATTTCTGGGTGAAAGGTCTGTGACAGCATGAGCAGGCTATGATGTCTGTTTCAATACCGAGTTCTTTTTTATAGCCTTCCATCATAATGGATATACACTCCTTACACATTTGGTGGGGCTGGCATGGAGATTTCTCAAAACGTTTTGAACAGACGGCGCACGGGACGCCGAGGGTATTTGACACAGTCTCATTACAATCGACCATCTCCATCACACTGTCATCCGCCATTATACCGAGGCACTCCTTACAAAGTCTGTTTTTGAGACTGGCCGGGCTTTCCACTTGTTTCGAGCAGCACACACAGTAAATGTTGATAGCTCTGACCCCGCTCACGCCGGCTTCAGCTTCTTCACCCGTTTCAACTACATCAATCTACAATGTAAAAGAGAGAAGCACAATTTTAGAAAAAAAAAATGACTGCCGTTCTAATACAGTTGTACACCGTAGGTTTGTTTTAGCACCACACTCACCGTAGTATCCGCCCCGGCGGTGTCTGCCTCCGCGTCCTCCTTTACAGGCTCCACACTCATGGTCTCGTATCCGCTGTCATCGACCTGCATTTCACACGTCTGTGCACCGTCTGTACCGTCTATCCGTACCACACGGCTAAGCTGGTCGATAACGCGGTCATCACCAACAGGAGCTGCACCCACACTCCTCGAGCGGCCACGAGTAGGCGACGGCGAGTTGCTGGTGTTAACCCCGGATCGCCCGGTGGCAGCATCCGAGCTCCGTGACCGAGCATGATCCCCAGTCTTCGGTTCACGTCTATTAAAACACGACTCCGCCACATCCTCAACCGTGTCAGCGATGCATAGAGCGTCAAGATCCTCGCAGATCATCACATCCTCTCCGTTGATAACAGCTGGTGTGGGGTAGCCCTCGATATGCAGCGTCGCTTCACTGTCGCGATGAAGGTCCGGCGTCCATCCGTCTTCCGACTCGCTGCTGCTGGCAAAACCGCTAACACTAACGTTACCGAAGTAATGTTTACCGGCCATATTACCGTAAGGTCTCGCACGCCGTTGCTTGTAAAGGGGGAGGTGTTGCGTGACCCCTCTACACACCGGCCATCTATATACACGGCGCAAGGTCCGGTCCACAACCCACGTCACTATATTACCACGCTCTGCACCCGACACCTATTTAAAACCAAACACACGCGCCATTTTATATCTCGCGCATCATCATTTGATAATCCACCATTACCTCACAGCTGCATACTTTTCGCATTCCACAGTCCTGGACTTTGAGCACAGCTGCTCTAACCGCTGATGTCACCCCCAGCATTCTTTCCACACACAGGTACCCCGCTTCCCATGCCCTGTGCCATTACCTCACAGCTGCATACTTTTAGCATTCCACAGTCCTGGACTTTGAGCACAGCTGCTCTAACCGATGACGTCAGCACAGCATTCTTTCCACATACCGTCACTCTGCTTCCCACGGCCTGCTCCAGGACACCCTACATGCCACATTCCACACATTCCACGAACAGGTGCAGGGGGCGGGGCTTAATTACCAAAAGGGGCGGGGCACCTGTCAGATTGGAAAGTTGAAGACCGGTGTACTTATATACTACTGACTAGCAACATTCAGCACATTACATTGCGAAGAACAGCTACTAAGTCCACCATGTTAGGCCGGGTGGACGACAAGGGCCTGCACATGCAGAGAACACCATGTACAGAACGTAACGTAGCATCAGGAATTCCTGCGTAGCTACATACAGTAGGAGTTCCTCACATGCTTCCATCAGATTACTGACTATAAAATGGCGCTTCCCTACTTGCCAGTATCAAGTGACATGGTAGGCGCCATTGCACCCGGCATATTGATTTAGGCAGACAGACTGTGCAGGTGCAGAACAAAAATAGGTTTTAAACACTGTGCTTTTCAATTGCGTGCAGGTACAACAGAAGATGTTATACTATAGGAATATAGGAAAGATGAGCCACACAATAAACCCACAAGCTACCAGTGCAGTAGGCGCACAGCTAAATTAGCATAATTTACCTATTCTGGATCACTAGATGTGATGTCGCCAAGTTGTCTGTCTATTGTGGACAGTGTAATAGTTAGCGTTTGCACATGGCAACTCCTCAGATGATGCGGTCACAAACCAGTGTTTTGGGAATGATAGCACAAATTAAACCAAGCATCAATGTTGGTGCTGTAAGTTCTAGCAGTTCTAGGTCAATCAGCTCAGTCGGATTGAATGACCAGTAGTTTTTGTGATGCTGTACGCTTGGCATAAACATCGTTAGAGAGAATTTGACTTTCTTTTCCATTCTTTAGCAGAAAGAGCAACACCATGAGCAATGCGCACACAGGAGCAAACAGAGCAGAAATAAACTGAAAAGTGAAACTGAGACAGGATTTTTTTTACTAGGTGATACATTGCAACATACAAGGTAAAAATAAAAAGACATCATTGAGACCAGCATGGCTTTTTCTCACACATGCATCTGTACTCTATCTTCCACTGCTTTGTCCAGAGCTACAGTAAAGCAACTCTTCAGCACAGAGATGCTATCAAAGAATCTGTAGACATGATGCATGTGCAGATGAGATATATTCAAGCGACACCTGGTGGCCGCATAGTATCTTACACCAAAATGGCTGCCGTCAAGTGACTGATTTCCCGGTGCTAGGGCAGCGCAGCTAATATTATATCGCATTGCATCAGTGGCAGAAGACGACACCAAAGATCTCTTCAACATCCTAAAAGAGTTGGAGGAACCCTTTAAAGACAAACTTCCCTTCACCTCCACAGCGGAAGACTTCACAAGAATGCAATCTTCTTTCACAGCAAAGTAAAGGCAGCCAGAGAACGCATC
>JAUBNU010572598.1:0-10199 GCA_032353855.1 Desmognathus kanawha | reverse complement strand
CAACACAATATGGCAGAACCCGAGACGAGTATTTACACAGACAAATACGTACAAGAACTGCTAGAGTCCACACCAGGACAAGGCATACTGAACCCCCTTAATCCTCTGCCAGATGACTGGTTGGAAGCCCTGGAGATGAACAAACTAATCATTCGTAACGATCTACATGGAGCATGTATGGTGTACTACTCGAAAGCGAAGGCCTTACCAGTTGGTCTCATTGTCCGGAATGAACCACGCATTTATTTGGATGATGTCCTCTTTAGAACACAATGGAGCCATTTCGCCAGCCTCTGTGGACACAATTGGGTGTGTCTGATTATCGGGACAGCTAAACGCCTACATGGTAAGGTGGAGGGAGAATTACGTGCCACAATTGAAACTCTGTCACCGTGTTCACCTTCACTGTTTGTTCTTTATCACTGCAGTAAGGTCTTGTGCGTATTTAAAAGTACATAGAACAAGAACGTTTCAAGATGGCTACAGGGTTCTCTCTCTGTTACAACCTCACTCTCCTACCCTGATCACGTGCATGGCTGAGTCATTGGACCCCTGGAGGAGGTACCCAACAGTATAGATTCCTTTGCATCGGACCGTGACATTCCCACGGCTTTGCGTCTCCCACGAGCGGGAGCGGCGCCGGTCATGCCGACAGAGCGCTACATTTTGTACGCACGTCCACAGCGGACGAACCACTAATTCATCAATTCAGCTTTCCATGACATTGCCATTTTCTGTCATGGCCCATTCCTGAGCAAGAGGAAGGACTCTGGGATTCTCCAGATGGTGTTCGAAGAAAATATCTTTATGGATGTCCATTCAACCACAAGCCCCTGATGAATTTCCGAATGTTTAGTTCCTTTAGAATGAAACACGCTGTGTTGGGCGTTTTTATGTGGGGTTGTTTTGGGAATCAGGACCTATGTTGTACACAATTTTGGAAAAGGGTTGTATAGATAACCATTGTATAGATAGGATTCTTCATGTTACACAAATTGTGAATATGTACAGCATTTTGTTATACATTCACGGATTTTATATGTGATATTCAAATTTTTTGTAGAGCACCAGAAGCATTTAACTCAGCAGTAGCCGAGTCTAAAAATCAAAAAATCAAAAAAACAAAACATAAACAACTAATAAAGAAGTATTAATCAAAATATTAAGTTGAATTGTACACTGTTCTAGACATTGATCCCTCACGGGAGGCCCCATAAGTAGTTGTGCTGTTCATGAGTACCCGGCAGGGGCCTCTCATTAACCAGGTTTCCCAGAAAGTAATTGGCTCACTATTAAAGGGCCTGCTTCAGGGGGTCCTTTGATCTCTGTATGGTAGAGCCTCAAATGGGAACTTTTTAAAGTTTGTCTTTTATGATGACATTCTGGCTATAAGGATAAAGCCACCTTATGGATTTTTTGAATTAGAACAGGAAAATGTATATGTCCTAATTGTAAATGTTTACCTGCACCCTGTTAAAACCTTGAAAATATTTTGGTTATTATTGCCAAATTTTGGTTCAACTTCTCAAATAATTTATTGATCTTGCCAGGTGATTTTACTGCATGTATCAATACTAATTATTGTGAAGCTGATTTTTCATCCTGTGATTGAACCTCACACTTATCTGCTAATGATGAAACAATCAAATATGGAAAAGGAAAAAGAACTTGTAAAAAATCAGCCTTACTGCAGTGACGGCTAGGACCGGAACTGTTGGAAGCTGACAATGAAGGACTGGGAGGGTGTCCAGCCTCCCAGTCTCTTCCAGCAGTAGGACCCCAGTACTAGGCTTCCATCTCCATGGTTTGCAGCACCTGGGCTGCATCAATCATCACCACTCGCTCTCCACCCACTGCCCGCCCACATGTAAGAACTGCTGTGCCTGGACATGTTGTGGTGGCTATTTCACAAACTGTTGGCAGCTGACGGTTGAGGACCAAGAGGGTGGCCCACCCGGGTTGTTGAAAATCTATTGTGCACTTAAAGTTCTTGGGGTCTGAGTAGGCAAGTTTGGTAATTCTGTCCATGCTCAGTGCCCCATTACATTACTGAAAGGGGATGTTTTCTCCCTTAACCAATGACATTTTTGTAGGGTCTCTTCTGCCACTATTTCTTTAGTTCTTGTTGTCCTTCCTCGCGATTTTCCCTGAATCAGTGATTACTCATCAGAAGCTTGGGCAGTTTTACCCTTTTCTTTAGGTACTTTTTATGTACTGATTGCTGTTTGGATGTATGATTTGACCTGCTGTCTTTCTAGTGTTTGTCTCTAATTGTATGATTTACATGCTGAAAATTGGGGTAGCTATACTCTTCTCTGTATAGGCACTTTTTAATCTTCTTTTAAGTACTGTTGTATGTATGTTTACAGTTATTACATTTTACTGCTAAACTAAAATGGACACCAATATAAAAACACGCTAAAAATGGGACCCTCAACAATTATTTTAAAAAGATGATTTTGGAACTCGACCAGTGAGTGCCAATAACCTGCAGCAGATAGAACTAACAAAAAAAAAGTTAGTACAAGATGACTTTCATAATCCCATGAATTTAGTGTCCTTAACATTACAAACTCAAAATACCCCTATTGTTATAAGTCCAGACCAGTAAGTAGTTGGTACCCTAGGACCATCTCTCCAAAATGAAGATTCCCCTATAACAGAGGACAATGTAGGAGAACACTTATCGCAAATTCCTAATTTAAGCCTACATCCTTCTCCAGTTAACAGTACAATTGGTAAACAATGGCTCCCAAACCTCCTTTAAGGTCTGCATTGAATCTTCTGCCTGTAAAAAGGAGAAGAAAAGCTAAGCTATCCTCACCTAAAAGCAAAGAGAAGGATCCCTCTCTTGAAAGGAATTGGTGGGAAGAGATAAATGCTCCTATGTCCCGATTTGGTATTGCAGATAAAATATTGAGGGACATTACCTCCGGGATTAGAGTTTTAGAAAAATTACAAAAGTTAGTGAGGTCAAAACTCCAATGGTTATTAACTGATGAGGGTAATACGCCTAACCAAATAAATACTGAAACCTCTCGGGTGGAAATAATCAAGATCAAGTGACCCTTATTCCAGCTTGACCACAGGATACTCAAATTCAGCCATAAAATAATATACAAAGACAAAATAATGATCTGCCAAGGCTGATTCCTTCTATTGATTTTCCTCCATTGGTCATTTCTTCTGTTTTGGCATTTGCCGGCGTACATGTGGCAAACAGGCTAGAAAAGAATTACAGTCAAAGGAAAACGCAAAGCCTTAATTACCTTGGTTATTTACAAAATATTACAGATTTCAAGGTTAAAGATATATTGGTAACTAGGATAAGAGGATGGATCGGCCGAACTAAAAAATAGTACAGAGGGTCCTGTATTATTTTAAATTTTAAAGGCAGGCACCTGGTTCAGCATATACATTCAGGAGTGTCGCATTCACACAGGGAAGCTAATAAGGTGCATGTTTGCCCTTGAGATTTATTTATCCACCCCTTACTCCAGGTTATCAAAGAGCTTATTACAGGACTTAAAATGTGAGGCCTAGTAGTGGTTCATGTAGACCAAGGACCTCTTCCAATCATAACTTTTGTGCCCCTCAGCCAGATAGCCTTATACAATTGTTTCCAACCCTTGATGAACTGGGAACAAAATGATTAACTGGAAGTTAATTCTGATCTACGGGGGACAAGTGAAGGTATTCCAATGGAGTCAGATGATGATATTATGACATTCATTTCCTGGAATATAGCTGGATCTCATAGATCCACACCAGATTCTTATTTACATTCTGTCTGGTCAAATTTAGATATTTTGGCCCTCGAATACAGTTGGGACACAGAGGGTATACAAATTGTGGGCTATAAAGCATTCCATAAGTTAGCCAAATATAATAAATTAGGGAGACCCCAGGGGGGACTTATGCTATTTATCTCAACCCTGCCTGATTGGTCATTTGAAATAATTGCTACTGATAGGGACAATATGCAAATTATTCTAATTCAATCTGGAGGGAACTTGATGGTGGCTATTTTTAACATATATTTGAGTTCCCGGCCAGTTTAGCTTTATTTGAAGATATGACCAACCTTATAAATATCAAACGCCACTGGGTGAAAAATGGAAAATCTGCCCAATTTTATATTTTTTAAAGGTAAACAGTAGGAGTAAGGATGACCTTTCCTGTCTAATTTTAATTGATTCATTGTCTTATTCGACTGTGCCTAAGAATCCATGGCTCCGATATGTACAGGATCAACTAAACAAACAGCAGCTGCAGAATGAATGTCTGAGCGACCAGGAATTGACAGCCACAAGTAGAAATAGGTTTAAATCGTTACTCCTCGAACAACGCATGATTGGAAATGCTGGTAGGAGCCCAACAAAAAAATCTGATTTTAACTATATCCCTTATGTTTCTAAAGTAGTTCCTCTATATTCACAGGTCCCTATGAATATACTTGTGAGGAAATTACTGACAGACTTTAGATTTAATAAACTATTTGTCAGTTATCAGTTGGGTACATGGTCCTTGGCAAGTCCATGTAGGAACTCATCTGTAGACTTGTCTCATATTTCTCTTTTGTCCATGTTATGGGATCCGAGAATGAGGTGGCTAATGCCGCTAGTTAGAACTGTAGGATATAGACAGGTTAGGCCCTTCATACACTATTTAAGACTCTTGGGGAGTGAATTTGTAATATTTTGCATCTCAAATTATTTACTCGTTGTTCATCGTTTAAGATAAATTCAAAAAGTGATATGAATTGGACCTTCTTCTTACATCTAATATGTGCTCCCAGGCAATTCTATTTAATGTTTATCTGAAAAATAATCATTTAAAAATTGTATCAGTTAATTGATTATGATTTAAAACTTCAACAAAATGTGTTTATTTTATTTTTCCTTTTATACATTTTGTATATTGTTGAAATTTCTGTTTCATGAAAATGAATTCATTTTTTAATAAACAATAAATGAATTGAACTGAAGTGATCATTCCCATCTGTTTTCCTATTTTAATATATTGTTCTGTCCTGTGAGCAATGTAGTCACCGCCATGGTTGTAGCAGAGGGTCAAAAGTCTATAAACTGGAAAAAATGTGAATTAAGTCTTATAAGACCAATCTTGTTGTTGTTAACATTGTCTTTATTAACATTTTTTCAGCATAACAGACATCTCACATAACAATAATCATAACTCATAAGATTTAAATGCCAAAACAAACAGATTTTGATAATTATATATGGTCTTCTCATATACGTGTATTAAAAACAAGGTTGTCAAATTGGAAGGAGCTACTGCTATCTAATAGTATAATTCCTGTAGACGGTCTGAATGAGCTTTGCACTGAACTCACTGTGAAAATACAGTACAAAGAACAAAAAACAGATGGCTGATACTGAATGGTTTCACAGTGAATGTTCAGAGAGTTAGAGAGAAAGCATTATTTTAGAAACCAACTGCATTCTTTTTCTAAATGTGGTGCAGGTGATTTAAAGGAAATAGCACTTTTAAAAAAGGAGTGTAATTTTTTTTGGCTTTTAAGAAGAGTCTCTTCACTTTATACAAATGGGAGAAAATGGTGTCTGCAATTCAGTTAGGTAAGCAAAAGGAGTTTTCTCAACTTGTCCCTATGGGAATAGAAGGTAAAACAACTGTAATGAAATGTCCAGATATTGAGGTGGAATCCTGGGAAGATCATTAGGGTAAACTATATGAAAAAAGGATGGGGAGTTTGCAATAACAATGAACAACCTCAAGCAGTTTAGTGTGTTGAGTGTTATTAACGGGACTTGGGTCTAAGGGGTTTCTATTTTCTAATTGCTGATTGCTTACTTCAGACAAATAAGTCACGTGCACCTGGCCCAGATGGGCTGCCTCCTTATCCCTTCTCAATTGTTGTGTTCAGTTGGGCCACAGTTCTAATAAATCCTTATAATTACTTTTTATGCACCTGTTTGAGACCTGATAGTTGAGGTGCAAACCTCTTTCCAACATACAAAATTGCTCCAGAAAAGTCACCCAACTCTTATAGGCTTATTGCCCTGGCTAATGAAGCTTCTAAAACTTTTTGAAATTCACTATTAACTCATGTAGAAAATTGGCTGGAGGAAAAGAAAATTTTGGACTTTACACAGGGTGGCTTAAGGAAAGGGGGATCAACCACTCGTATGTGTTTCTGCCTACAGTATATTGCAGCAAGGTTTGGGAAAGCTGACTCAGCCCTTTTTGTTGGTTTTACTGATTTCACCTCTGCATTCGACCTAATAGACTGTGATAGACTGTGGAGAAAATTGGAGCGTCTAGGAATGGCTCAAGGTCTATTATTGATTATAAGAGCTTTCTATACCAAAACATGGATAGAAATCCATTCTTATCCCAAGGCAGAACAATCTAGAAACTTTTCCATGTTGAGGGTGTCACACAGGGGTGCATTTTGGCATGCCTGTTGTTTAACATTTACATCAGTGATATGCCCTTAGTTTTGGAGTAGGCTGAGGGATTTTCTCCCAAAATACTGCCAAACGCAGTAAGTAGGCTGTCCTATGCAGATGACCTGGCCTTACTTGATCGTTCAGCCCTAAGGTTACAGAGGAAATTGTATAAACTAATGTTTTATTGTAAAGAAAATGAACTGGTTCTGAATACTAGTAAAACCAAGGTGATAGTTTTTGGGAAGAAGGTAGCTACGTATAAATGGTATATTGCAGATGCAAAGCTCAAAACTGTCAATACTTTTAAATATCTGGGGATTTATTTCACAAGGTCACCATCTTGGGGTGGGCATTTCAGATCTTCAATAGAAAAAGGCAAAATCCAGGTTCACGGACTAATGAGATTAAATGCTGCTTTTGGTGGTAATTCTCTCATAACTTTATTA
The DNA here is from genome assembly GCA_032353855.1 of Desmognathus kanawha. Lineage (NCBI taxonomy): Eukaryota > Metazoa > Chordata > Amphibia > Caudata > Plethodontidae > Desmognathus > Desmognathus kanawha. The sequence goes on along the minus strand of JAUBNU010572598.1, from coordinate 3,319 downwards.
AGGCCTATGAGGGGAAGTCATTGCACAAGTTTTCTATAGGGTTGAACTATGGGGGCAAGAGGTGCATAGCACCATTGATTTATTGGAAGGCTTTGCATTAAAAAGAGGCCTTGAGCTTAATATTACTGGGATTACAAGCAAGTGTTATTCCCGATACTTTCTGTTTTATTTACAACTTTATAAATCAAAAAAGAACTTCATCTTGGAGCTATTGTTTCAGGATCTTTTATGCTCTTTAATGAGTCTGCTTCCTATCCAATGGCTGTTAACATGCTGTAAATTATTAATATTCACAATTTGGAGGGTTGTTGTTCAATAATCTTTATTGGCACATTTAAGCATAACAAGATATAAACACTGAGCAAGAATACATTAGCAGCATTAAAAAGGAAAGAAAATAATACATCTACACAATTATATTCCTACTTAAAAATGCTGGTTTTATAAATAAATAAGCGGCTATATTGTCTAATAATGTATTGGTGGCTCGAAGCCATTGGGCAGAGTCACACTACAAAAGTTTTAAATAAATAAATAACAATGTGCAAGTTCAGAATACTCATTTTCCATCATCATTAATTCCATGTTATACAAATTAGTAGTCTTCGATTTATATTTTCGCAGCCATTGCTCACATAGGGGTTTCAATTTGGGACAGCCAGTCATAAAATATTCAATATCATCAAGTTCGACTAAGCAATCGTTACAAACTTGTTGTTCTCTTGGAATACCTTCCTGTGCTTTTAAATTCCATTGTACCGGTAAAGAAGGAACACAAAGTTTAATCAAGGTTCTCCTACTTGAATAACGGTTCAAACTGTTATGGGATTTCACCCTAGAAGACCACTTTAATGAGAATAAAGTTTGGCATCTTTCAATTTGTTTGGAAAAATAAAAATGTATAATTTTCTCCTTGATCAATCCAATCGAGGGGAATTCCTTTTTTAAGTCAACATCCCAAAATGTTTCTAGATCAAATTTTTCAGTAATCTCTTTAAATGACTGAATTATATCATAGGACTACCCACTCTTTAAAGCTTCACCTAAGCATTTATGTATAAGTTTGTTCTCCTCCCAGGTACTCAAGACGTACTTCATTACTCTCAGCTCTAAACAGCCTTCCATGAATAGTAACTCAAGATCCAAATATAGAGGATCAATTGGAGTTGATTGAGGGAGAGATAAAAGTCACTTCCAAACCGCACGCTCCCATTGTGACAGTACTTTAGCATTACGAAGGCCCCATAATTCAGACCCATACAATATGGAATCAATCCACTTTGCATTATAGATTTGTTTTAGTGCCGGTACCAAATTGAAAAACATTTTAGCTCTAAGATTGCATAATGCATTGCTGATTTGAGTATTTTTAATTTTTTGTGAAATAATGTGGGATTTCCAAGATCTTTTAGCTGTAAACTTCCATTCCAGATATTCCTACCACCCGTGTATCTCAACGGGTCCTACAAGTATTGGCCATATAAAGTTTATTTTTTGGTTGCCAAAAATTACTATTTTTGTTTTCTTTATATTTATAATAATATCATTCTCCTTGCAATATAAATAAAGACAATCGAATTTCCTTTGCAAGCCAGCAGGAGTAAGGTCTAACAAACCCATATCATTAGAAAAGGTTAATGCATTGATAAATGCCCCACCCAAATGGGTGGGTGCCCTCTATCTCATCCCAAATTCGGCCCATGGCTGCTAAAAAAAGATTGAAAAGACAAGGAGCAAGTATACATTCTTTTTTAAGCCCTTTAAATGTTTGAATTTTATGGCTTAATTTCCTTTGTGGGCCCCATTTCACTTAGACCCATGTGTTCTGGTAAAAAGTTGCAATCATTTTTACAAGTGGAAGTCAATAAAACACGTGTATACGTTGTATTTTTTTCCACCCACATATCTATCTAATACCATATCTAATGTTAGGTAATGATCTATCATTGAGCAGCCATTTCTAAAACTGATCTGTAATTCTTTCAAAATCATTAGTTTACATTCCCATTCCTGTAGATCTTGCAGCAAGGATTTTGCCAGAACCTTTGCCGCTGGATCCAATAAAGCCAACATACGATAAGAGCCTGGTTTTAATCTAGGGCCTTTTTTATAAAAGGGAAAAAGAGTTTAGCCATTCCACGTATCTGGCACCTTAAATTCATAAAGACGTATTAATAATAGGATTTAATTTGTCAGTCAATTTATTAGGGTGATGCATCATACAAATGGGAGGAACCCTAGCCCCTTGATGTCACTACCCAGAATGTCTGTTTCCCTTCCCAGAATGCCTGTTTACTCCCTTGCTAAATGTATGTGATTGGCTATGCCTTTGTGAGTGAGTGATGTCATGCCTATGGGTGTGTGTCTCCTGTGCCTCTGCAACCTAGCCCCCTCCCTCATGGAGTCCCCTATTAAATTAGCTCCAGCCCAGAGCATGCTCTTTCCCTGCTACCTACCTGTCCTTGAGGTCCTTCTTCTGGGTTCCTGCTCATGCTCTACTTACCTGCTTCAGAAGGCTGCTGCTGTACTTACCTGGTGTTCTCTCGGAGGAATCCTGAGCACTTTTCCCTGCCTAAATCTTCTCCCCAATTGTCTCCCCTCTCCCCAACCTGATTTTCTATCTTCTCTACCCATTTTCTATCTTCTCTACCCATTTTCTAACTTCTCTACCCACTCTAACTTACCTCCCAGCGGCACCTCACTACTCCTCTATTCTGTCACGTTTTTCTCCTTATTCCTCTAATTTGCCCTGCCTAAGCACCCCTACCCCTGCAAAAGTAAGCTAAAAGGAATTTATACATTCATGCAGTCTCTTACATGCTGCCCTGTAAAACATCCCATGTGTTCCTCTGCAATACCCTACCTGTCTGCTTTTTGTCTGTCAGTACCTTTCCATTTAACTAGTAGGATCTATCTTATTACTCCGAAGCCCCGGACACTGACGGCAACAACACTGACTTATTGGGGCTGCAGGGTAATGACATAGTACCACAGGAGGTCCCTCCACACCCATAATATGCCAAGGGACACCCCCTGTGATTTTCTAACCTCCGAACCCCTCTCCTGATATTATCACCCTGACAAAAATTAGTGTGATTCTGTTTGGGGTTACAATTTCGGTGTAAATGACAGATGCAAATTTGTATACATGAAGAAAGGAGCATGAGGTAGATCACAGTAGATCACAGTCATGGTAGAGACGGAGCCCCAGTTAGAAGAGAATGTTTATTGTAGGTCTTCACAGATGTGATCCCAAGTGGGACTTCAAGAATCCTGGTAACGTCAATGATCACCTGCAACAGTGTTTCTAGAGTGTTGG
>JAUBNU010571491.1:0-10202 GCA_032353855.1 Desmognathus kanawha | reverse complement strand
AGTTGTCAGGTGACAGAGGGAGGGGATACAGGCCTTCATTAGATGCCTGTGATGTGTAATGTCTGTCATTTGTGTTGCTGAATATGTTAACACAAAGGAAGGACATGCATATCAGTTCACTCAAAATTGAGTTTCAAGTGTACATTGACAGACAGGGAAACGGGGAAATGGGCAGATGGGGGAAATGGGCAAATGGGCAGACGGGGGAAATGGGCAAATGGGCAGATGGGGCAAATGGGCAGATGGGCAGACGGGGCAAATGGACAGATGGGAATGGGCAAATGGACAGACAGGGGAATTGGGGAAATTGGCAGATGGGAGAAATGGGCAAATGGGCAGACGAGGTAATGGGCAAATGTGGTGAATGGGCAGATGGGGAAATGGGCAAATGGGAAGACTGGGCAAATGGGCAGACGGGGCAAATGGGGCAGATGGGCAGATGGGGCAAATGGGCAGACGGGGAAAATGGGCAGATGGGGCAAGTGAGAAAATGGGCAGACAGGGGAAATGGGGAAATGAGCAGATGGGGCAAATGGGCAGATGGGGAAATGGGCAAATGGGCAGACTGGGCAAATGGGCAGATGGGGAAATGGGCAAATGGGAAAATGGGGGAAATGGGCAGATGGGGCAAATGGGCAGACAGGCAGATGGGGCAAATGGGCAGATGGGGCAAATGGGCCAGATGGATGGGTAGGATGGATGGGTTGGGTGGATGGATAGATAGATGATGGATAGATAGATGGATGGGTAGATAGATGGATTGGGTAGATAGATGGATAGATTATGGGTAGAATGGATGGATGGATGGATGTTGGAGGGATGATAGATGGTACAGGTGAACCACTATGTAACAGGCCACTTCTGATCCAAAAAGTGCCCAAAAAACTAATGGGCACTGCTAAGGGGAAGCCCCTTAGCAGTGCCCATTATTTTTTTTTCACTTTTTGTGCCAGAAGTGTCCTGTTGCAGAGTGGGCCACCCGCCAGTGACCCACTCTGCAACAGGGCCCTTGCATCTTTTTTTGCTACTACGTAACCACTGGGCACTGCTTAGGGGCTTCCCCTAAGTAGTGCCCAGCAGTAAATCGAGCCCTTTTAGGCACAGAAGTGCCCTGTTGCAGAGTGTGCCACCTGCGGGTGGCACACTCTGCAAAGAGGAACTTATGGTCACAAAAGCAAAAGGAAATTTAGGCAGCTTTTCATTCTCTATACATTAACCTTTTGTAGTTAAAGTGATGTCAGGGCCTATTTAAACTAGGAGTCACCAAAATATTGACAAATGATGGAGATCATTTAATAATTACAACACAAACATTTCCTACATACATAATCCAATAACAGTGAACTCAAAAAAGGTTGGCATTACTAATGCTTGTTATAGATATGGTGTCTGCTTTTGGTTTCTTCAACTAGCTGCTCCTTATTTTTTCTTTGGAAAGTCCCTTTTTAGGCACCCATTCTGAAAGTTCAGGTATGTTTTCTAAACTATTCCCCTGTCTACACTGTATCCATTTAAATGTGTGAAACTCCATTGACACCATACTTTATGGTTGTGTATTTTTAGGGCCCTATTCGCCTTTTGTACTGTTTGTAAATTGTTTTTGCAATTGAATGACAAGTTTGAAGGTGAGCCCACTCGATGACGCCATGGGGCATCATCATGATTTTTTCAAGTATTTATTTATTTTTATTTATTTATTAAATGTTTTTTATACAGCGATGGCTACAAACGATTTGCACCGCTTTCTGAATGAAACATAAAACAAACAGAAACCGGACAGGTTTCGACGACATAAAAATAGGAGCATAGCTTGTTAAAACCGGCAGCAGGAGGCTCTTCTGCTGGCATCATAGAGGGAGGCCTGGTTTATGTGGACTAGAGGTGCTGCTCTTGGCAACTTTGTGTTTGTCAAGTACCTAGTAGATCCCCAATCTTTGGTTTCTTTGTTTATTCCGGGCTGCCTTTTGGATGAGGTCCGAATTATTCCTTGCTGGAAGGGGAGGGGAAGAGACCCCCCAGACTTTATGAGAGTTGTTCCACACAGACTCGATGGGACCATTGTGGGTCGATGCAGGCGGCAAAGGGTGCTGAAGTTGACTCTTCTGGGGCTGTGCTGAGGATACCCGAATCCCCTTTCTGATCTGGCAGGGGGTATGAAGTGGTGAAATCCTGGTCTGGGAGGATTATCTTGGGTCTGCTTCATGGATGGTCTCGTTCAGGTGTCTTATCTCAGGAGAGTTGCTGTTTGCCATTTCCCTCCTTCCGTGATGTTTGGGTCGTGCTTTGGGTCTGAGTGAAGCGTCTGTTTGGAGCAAATGAGCCTTCAGAGCTTTTTTGAAGGTCATAAAGGTCTGGATAGCCCTTAAAAGGCTGGGGAGGGTATTCTAGATCTTGGCTCCTCTGGAAGAAATGGTTGCTCCGCCTATCCTGGTTTTATTGTAGCGGCTGGGAGCAAGTTTGTTGGTATGTTGAGTACGTTGCCTTCTCAAGGAATGGCATGGTAAGCCCATTGGAAAGTGTAGCGAGGTCTGATCTTTTTCCTCGCTCTCCAGATCCATATGCAGATTTTGTAGGTGAGGAGAGACTCAATCCACAGCCATTTCAGTTGTTCTCTCCATGGGCTTATGTGTTCTCGCCATTTGAGATTGAAAATTAGCCTGATGGCTCAATTTTGCACTTTTTGTAGGGATGACAAGGTCTTTTTTGCTGCACCCAACAAAAAGATTAGGCCATAGTTGAGTCTAGAACCCACGAGTGCGTGGTATATAGTGACCCTCTGGTCAACTTCCAGAAGGGGGAAGAGCTTAACCAGGCCGTTGAGTTGGTGGTGACATGCTTTGGTGACCTGGGCCGCCTGAGCTGCCCCATCCAGACGGTGACTGATCATTACTCCTAGGTCCCGAGCGACTGTCATTGGCTTTGGGGCAGAGCCCCAGAACCTGGGCCATGGGATCTCCACTTGTCCGGCAACCTTGTTCTGACCACAGAGAAGGAGCTCCGTCTTATCCTCGTTAAGACAGAGTTTGTTCTGGCACATCCATTCTCTGATCAAGGTTAGACAGGGTATCGCTTTCTTGCTGTCTCCCGATGACTCGTGGAGATCCACAAGGACCTGAGTGTCATCGGCATACATTTGAAACTGCAGGCCGCAATCCTCTAGGAGCGAGGCTAAAGGCCTCATATATCTTTTAAATAATAAGGTTGACAGCGCTGAAGCCTGTGGGACTCCAAAAGGCACCTGGGATTCCTTTGAGAGCGCGTCCCCAGACTTAACCTGTTGAATTCTACCCTCAAGAAAGGACCTCACCCACGCCAGCGCTGTGTTGTTAATACCCATAAGCTTGGAAAGGCGGGCCAGCAGAAGGTGATGGTCGACTGTGTCAAATGCAGCCGAGAGATCGAGCAAGATCAGAACTACAGGATGATTGTTGTTGGTACACTGTAGCAACTTCTCTCTGATATCGGCCGTGGCTGTCTCTTTCCCCCTTCCAGGTCTGAAGCCAGATTGTAGGTCGTGTAATAAAGAGTTCTTTTTGACATGACCTTGCATTTGCTGGGTGACAATGGCTTCTGCGATTCTGGGGAGTTGCGTGACTGGTCGGAAGTTTTTGCAATCTTCCTGGTCTGCATTAGGTTTTTTTAGCAGGGGGGTGACAACCCCTTTTTCCAGGCCTCTGGAACAACACCGGATTGGAGACTCTTATTGATGATCTCTGTGATATCAGGGAGAAGGATTTGTAGCACATTTTTGATGACATTTGTAGGAATGGGGTCCAGAATGGAGGAGGATGGACCCATTTTCTGAGTGATATGTTTTACTTCTTCCGGGGAAGTGGGCCGAAAAATTTGGAAGGTGTTAACATCCCTTTGTGGGAGGTTTTCCTCCTGGGGGAGGATATTATATCATAGCATAGACTCCATATGTTGATTTGTTATTCTCTTTTAGGCATCACATCTGACGCAGGGCTTCCGGCCCAAAACAATTGTTATGCATTATTGCCTTTGTTGAATTTATTTTGTATTTTGGATGCTATAAATATACATTTGTGATTTGAAAAACAAAAATATTTGTATTTACCTTTACATTCTATTCTCGAAATTACAACCATCCCCGGTCCTGCACTATACAAACCCGCTGAAGATCTTCAAATCTCTGACAAGTTAGCCGCCAGGTAATCTGTGCTGCCAGTGACTTCTTGTTTAGTAGGGGGTTTTGTGCTAAAACCCCAAGAACAGGCATCGCAGCAAGGCTTTAATTATATTTTGCTAAACCAGTATTGTGGATAGAGTTCCTATGACTCTAGGTTAGGATCCATGTGGGGCTATATGGGTGGTGGTGGGCTGATGCTTGGGTGAGATTTACCCAGACAGATAAGCATCAAGATCTTCCCTCCTTTCCTTCCCCATTATCCTATATTCCCCACTTGCATCCTGCTCCCCTGGCTAAAGGGTCAGTGGCTATAACTAACATTTGCCTCTTCTTATAACTGCCTTAGCCCTTTCAACTTTTCCTCCACAGGCTGCCTCTCACCTCACTTTCTGGCTCAAATGTTGCTCTACCCTGACTTGTTACACTGTGATCCGGTTTAATAGAATACCACCTGGAGACCGGTGGACGGCACCTGGTGTGGGATACAAATTCTGGATAACATAACATAACATAACATAACAGCGCACAAAAAAGTGCAAATAAGTGGAAATACACATAGGTTATAAAAATATATAACTTTATTAATTTTATAAATTTTATATATATGTATAAAAAATATAGATATATATAATATAAATATATATATATATAAAAATATAAATATATATATATAAAAATATACATTTGTATAAAATATACAAATATATATAAAAATATAACTTTGTAAAAATAACTATATATAAAAATATATATTTGTAACAAAATATAAATTTGTAAAAAAATATAATATATATAAATATATAAATTTGTAAAAAATATATATTTGTAAGAAAATACAAATATATATCAAAATAAATTTGTAACAAAATATAAATTTGTAAAAAAATATAACTATAAATAAAAATATAATTTTTTTTAAAAATAAATATTTATAAAATAAATAAATTTGTATAAAATATATAAATATATATAAAAATATATTTTCTACAATAAAAAATATAATCTGTTTTCATTTCTTTTATTTTTTGTATTTTTGTTTTTTTACAAAAAAATATAATATATATAAATTTGTAAAAAATATATATTTGTAAGAAAATACAAATATATATCAAAATAAATTTTTAACAAAATATAAATTTGTAAAAAAATATAACTATAAATCAAAATATAATTTTAAAAATAAATAAATATTTATAAAATATATAAATTTGTATAAAATATATAAATATATATAAAAATATATTTTTTTACAATAAAAAATATAATCTGTTTTCATTTCTTTTATTTTTTGTGTTTTTGTTTTTTTACAAACATAAATTTGTAAAAAAAAATATAATTTAAATAAAAATATAAATTTGCAAAAAAATAAATATTTATAAAAATATACATTTGTAAAAAATGTATATAAAAATATATTTCTTTACAAATATCTAAAAATATAATTTGTAAAAAATATATTTAAAAAAATATAAATATATTATAAAATATATATCTTTTCTTATATACATATATACATATATACACAAGCACCAGGAACAGATGGTAATCTTCCTGTCTTCTTTTCTTCAACCGGCGCCTGGAATAAAGAGAAGACAATGTATAAATATTACTCACATGAAACTCATCCATGGAAACTGCACACAGAAGCTATGTGAGAATGACAATAGTACATAAAAGTGTGGTTTATGTTTGTAATCCAGTGACTACAAGATGCTATTGTTTGAACCCTGTTAATTAGTCATCTCAAAATTAATATTTCTCTGTGCAAGAACACATATATTGTCCATAACACCTAATCAGCAGCATTAAAACATAACATTTATTACAACATATCTTGTTAACAATATGAAACATTTAAAAAATACATAAAAATCAGTTAGGCAAGTTATTGTGAAGCATGCAGAAAATGAGAATGTTGCTGTAGTAAGTTATTTGTTTATTTTAGTTCATTTATACAGTATGGTGCCTTACACCAATCATTGTACAAAATGAAGGAAGATACAAAATACAGTTCAGTATTAAATAAAAATTCAGGATTCTTATTTAATAAAATTTATCACAGTAACTTTATAGAGAACAAAATTAAAAACTGGTATTTTATTGGCAGTTCATACGCACGAAAGCATAATATTTAACAAGGCTGAGCAGAGGTGGAAGGAAGAGAGACAGGAGGAAAATGAGTGGGAAAGGCTTTATTTAAATAATTAGTCTTCAATAGCGATTTGAAAGGCAAAGAGGGATGAGACAAAGTGTACACAGACAGGAAGACCGTTCCAATATGATTGAGCCAAAGCATGAAAAGAATAAAATTAGGATTTAGCACATGGGGTAAAAAAGAAACCGAAAGAAATAAGGTAGAAGATTTTAGAGAAGAGAGAGGTAATAGAATAGAACTAAATCAAGGCGGATAGATATGGGGGTGCTAAGCCCTGTAGACTCAAACACAATACACAAAAAAATTAGACAACAGGAAATAGGAAGTCAGTTTAAATAGCTCAGGGCTGGGCACATGATTAGTGGGGGAAAGATTAAAAAGAAAATAAATAGTAGAAATAAAAATTAGAAGAATTTGAAAAAGGGCATAAGAAGGAAGACTAACCAATAGTGAAGAGCAGTAATCCAAGAGGAAGAAAATAAGCAAAGTTATGAGGATTTTGGTAGAAGAAAAAGTGAGAGACAACCTTATCTTGTGGATGTTGTAAAGTTGGAAGCAGCAAGTAGTGGCAGTAGCAGAGATGAATACATGTACATTGCAGGGTCCGCACTCAAATATCTGCATAACATTCATGATATGTTTGGACTTGAAGCGCATACCTTGAAAAATGTCACGGCCCACGGCAATTTAAATGGTACAATCTCTTTACTCAGAATTTCGGAGTTAAAGGCGAGGGCACTTCTGTACTTAAATAAAAAATGCAAATCACCAGGATTCCTCCAAAGACAACTTTAAGTAATATTGTTTCAATATTTTTTTTAATGATTATTTCTTGATATTTCAAAGAAGAGTATAAAAGCATTTAGCTTGTTGCAAAACAATTCATTTGGCCATTTGAAAAGTGCCTCCACAATTTATAGTGAGTAACTGCACATATCGTTTATCAAATAATACTCTTCTTTGACAAATCAAGAAATAAAAATGTAAAAAATATTGAAACAATATCGCTTAAAGTTGTCTTTGAAGGGGGTTTCTCTGGTTTATTTTAGTACAGAAGCGCCCTCGCCTTTAACTCAGAAAGACTGAGTAAAGAGATTGTACCATAGCAGGGGTGAAATTGGAGAAAGATAGGTCAGTCTTGAACATTACTCCAAGATTACAAGAGCAAGTAGAAAGAGGAAGCTAGAGGAAAACAAGAGTCGATGGAGCAGATACAGAGAGAGAAGAAGGAAAGAAAATCATTTTTCTTTTTAGGATTGAGATGAAGAGCATGGGAGAGCATCCAAGTGAGAATGGAATACATAGACTGGTGAAGAGAAGGTGTGAAAAAGGAAAAAGAAAGAAAGAACTGAGTATCAAAGACATAAATGTGGAAAGAAAAGCTAAACGATGAGATGCCATCTAGAGGAGATGTGAAAATACAAAATAATAAAGGATCAAGTACAGAGTGCAGACCCTTGAGAGATACAGTCAAGGAGAGGAAAAGGGGAGAAAACTGAGCCGGCTAAGGAGACAGAGAAAGTACAAGAAGCTAGCTATGAAGAAAACCAAGAAAGGACAGAGCCAGTAATGGCAAGTGACAGAAGGGTGGACATAACAGAGTGGTCCACCGTGTTAAATGCAGCTGACAGATTATCCTATCTTGTTATCAAATTTTTCTGACTGACTACCACTTTGGTCAAGTCATTTTAACAGAATTTGTATGTATTTCCAATAAATGTATGTCGCCATTTTTGTTGGCAAGCACTATAGGGAATACATTTATTTTGACTGGAAACAATATCTTTCAAATTGCATGGATTGGAGCGAGGATACTCGAAAGTACGGCCAGCAGGCCACTTGCGGCTCCCCAAGCCATTTGGCACCCCACATTTCCTCAAAGTATCAAATGAACTGTATTTTTAAAGGAAAATCTTGAATTCGATAGCTAGACACTAGAATTAGGCTTTGTTTTTAGCAAGTACTCTTAAGATTTATTGCCTTTTATCTGTAACATTGCCTATTTTGTGTATCTTGCAATACTTTCTTTCCCAATTTTTGTTATTCCTGAAACTTTTGTACCATTACTGTGGCCCTCGGTCAAACCCATATCATACAATGTGGTCACCCCCAGCAAATGTTTGCGAGTACCCCTGGACTGGAGAATAGAATAGAAACATTTTTTACTTAGATTATATTTTTAATAGTGATTTGTTGAGTCAACAAAATTGTTTGTCAAAATTATTGCACGCTACCAAAAATATAAACGCTGGTACAAATCAGTCAATCATTTTTGTTGGCTGTTAAATTCATTTGACATTAAGTGCTTCAATATGATAAGGCACATAACCACCTGAAAAATCAAGAAGAATTAATAAGGAGGAAAGCTAAGTGTGCTTGGCCGAAATGAGATGTTCTGTGACATAAAGTAAAGCAGTTTCAGTGGAGTGCAAAGGGTGAAACCCAGATTAAAGTGGGGAAAGTAAGCATGAAGTAACATTACTGAGATAAATGAAGACAGATTACTCTTTTGACATTTGGTTAAAGTAAATATAGTGTTGCCATAATCAATATACTGGGAACTGCAATTTCTTCTTTAAATGATCAGGACAAAGGTACCATTTGATTTGATTATTAAACTTTTTAGGCTTGATCCTGTAGGTTCCTTGTTATCCAGAAGTGCTTATTTCATCTGGCCAGGGAATCAATTTCTTCCATTAGAAATCAAGGGTTGAATTCCAAATGGGGCTTAATTGCTTTCTATATAAATAGGAACAGAATTTGTGAGCCACTTGATCTGCGTTTTCTTATGTAGATGTATACACAACGTGCCTAAAAAGCAGACTATTTAATTCAAACTGCACCTTGTCCTGTGGACTGCTTAAACAAATAAGAATAAGCCAAACATGTCTACCAACACAAACCAGGCATGAATTGTCTCTACGTCACAAGAAATTGCTTATTTTTGAGAACTAAGAACACTGAGTTCACTAATTGAAAGAAAGGATTGTACTACAGTTCTCTGATATATTGATTGTGGGGTTTTTTTAATTATTTTTTATTAACAGCCGTCAGAAGCAAGAAACAAAAACAAAAAAAAGAACGAATAAAAACTAGGGGAAGGAAATAAGAAAAGAAAAAAAAGAGGAGATGTCATAATACAGCTTTCTGTTAAACTACTAGCCGACAAAATAAATAATTCATATTATGACTTAAATAAAACAAAACAAGACATCACTCTATCAGTTCAAGACGTGATCAACCGATGGACCCCATAAAAGGTTAATCTTTTGGGGAGAGCCCCTCTGTGAGAACACCGCTTGTTCACATAAATAAGTCTCTTTCAGCATGGTATACCAGCTTATGGGTTCAGGGATTTAGGATCTTTCCATACTTTCGCTACTTCGATCCATGCAAGAGTGATAGTCTTGAAGAGGAAATGGGATGTAGGAGAATCCATTTCACCAAACATATTATAGAAGATAAGATCTATCACTGTGAATTCAAACTGGTGGTTACAAATATCCCCCAACTTCTCAATAACAGTATCCAATAGGCCTTCAACCCCACACATGAAAAAAAACATATGTACAACATATGTACAACACCGGCTGTGGGGCTCCGGCATTGTGGACAAACACTTAAGGTGGAGACACTGGTCCACCTGTTGATTCGACTACGTGTATAGTAAAGCATAAACAAGAATATATGGTGTTGAAGGTGAGTGCTATTAAAAGTGAGAATCATTTTGGCTTGATCACGAACCAGGCCTATCTCCTGCTCGGATACGTGTTCTCCAAGACTGATTGACCATTTCTCAGCTATTGAAGCCAGATCCAGGACGAGACGGTATCCAGGAGGATAACATAGAATGCAGAAATAAGTCCTTTTCCTTGCCTATGTAGAAAACAGCATTGA
>JAUBNU010570385.1:0-10248 GCA_032353855.1 Desmognathus kanawha | reverse complement strand
CCGATCTGATCGGAAGAGCGTCGAACTGTGACTTTTGCAGTGCAAGTCTTCCAATTGGTCCGGTTTCCTAGAGTCCAGTCTCGGGTAGCAGCAGGAAACACACAAACCCGTGGCTCATCTTATGCTTTCTCCACTTGTCTCCGGTCGACCCTCTCCAATCAATCATCCGTCGGACTACAGGCGATAGACGCAGGGTCGGCGGCCACCGCTGTGGACAGGTGAGGTTGAGTGCGAACAGTTTGCCAGCCGGAGGGCAGGCATCTGTTTTCTGCCTCCCCCACCACCCGTGGGGTGCGCGCGCTGTGCTATTGTGCTGTCTCTGTCAAATGCCTACACAGGCTTTGGAATGTTTACAGTGACGTGGAGATAACGAGGCGCTGTGTGCATACTTAATCATCCCCTCCTATCTCAGGGGATCTGTTCACTGTTCACTTATTCAAGTGCTTTGCAGCTTTGCTACCGGCAGCAATGTCAGATTACATATCTCAATGGGAGGAATTGGCAATTTCAACATTTAACAGAATAAGAAATGCTGCACAACCAGGAGAACAGCCAAATGTCAATGAAGATCCAGCGAAACAAATGACATTGCGCGAACATTTTCAGAAACTCGAACGTGTCAGTATTAAAGAAGTTAATAGATGGTGGGAAGCTCGCACATTACAGAAATATATTGATTTGGGCCGAGTGCCACGTGGCCTAAGGGTTATGATTTTCCCAACAGACTATGATGCGGATGATATTCTCCTCCAGGGCTGGGAAAAGAACTCAGCGGTATCTTCAAGGAACATGCTTGAAATGCGAATTGCTTTTGCGGAACGCTGCCGCGCCAAACATGAAGCAGAAATCACGCAATTTAGGAGTGAGATAGATGACCGCCCAGAGAAAGAAACTATTAAAGGCAACTATGCGAAACTGGATCAATTCATGAAGAAATACCAAAATGATCTTCGTCTGAAAAAACAGAAGAAGCTACAGAGGGATGAACAGGACTATGAAACTGGTCGTGTATATACATTCGCCAAAAAATATGATGAACTTTACAAACAGGATGTGAAGAAAGCACCAGCCACTAGTCCCACTGCGAGCGCCGAGAATTCGGAGGAAAGCGATGATCAAGGAGAAGTGACTGATGCGTCAAGCGAGGCGGAATCAGTCCCCTCAATACCAACTAGCACCAAACAAAACTTTGCTTATGAAATCTCTAAAATCAGGCAACAGGCCCGTTTTTTAGACAGGCGTCCCCCCCAAGCGCACCACCCATAAGAAAAACCAACATAGACGCCGCGGCAAGCGCGGGAAGCGGGGGAAAGGGAAACGGCACATCCAGTGCAATCAGCCAGCCAACCACGACACCCGCAGAGGACAGCCAGAAGAAGAAAATCCTGAGGAAGCCAGATCAACGACGGAGGAAATAAAAAGAACCATTGTCAACCTGACATCTCTCACCATTTCTTCAGACCTACAAGTGGCGTTGGAAAAAGGCCTGTCATTTGTCCCCACGAAATTAGCTGACCCAGTAGAATTGCAAATTGACTTATTCAAATTTGTTCGTAAAATCAAGTTGAAAAAGTTTTTTGCGGAGAACCCGTTCAAGAAAAAACCATTACCACCAACTCCCAAGCCCTCTGAACTTTCTACCACCGACATTACCAACATGCAAACTTTGATATCCCTTGATCCTGACGAAACCATCAAAACTGTAGACCAAATCATCTGTGAAATGAACATTGCCACTGATCTAACTGAAGACAGCACTTTGAAACCCAGATCCAGATTTACTCCCAGTTTCCCCAAAGGGAATATGGTTGACATCTTTCATGCACGGGTCCGGGAGGAATTTCAGAAGATCAGAAATCATAATAAGCCTTTTGAAAAAAACCTAACACCATCACAACAATTAGCCCTGCAAGAACTTATGAACAACAAGGACATCATAGTCAAATCAGCAGACAAGGGCGGGTGCATAGTACTGATGCACGAAAGCGACTATGTCCAAGAAGTACAACGTCAGCTGTGTGATACAGAATGTTACACCCACCTGCAGGACAATCCGGCATCTGAATACCAACTTGCTTTACATGAACTCCTGAAACAAGCCAAGGACAATGCCTTAATCTCACAAGATGAGTTTGACTATCTGTACATCGAGTATCCACGCCTCCCTGTCATTTATTTACTCCCCAAGGTACATAAAGGCACTCCAGGTTTCCCAGCTGGGAGGCCCATCATCTCTGGATGTGGTTCGCTCACTGAACGCTTATCTGAATATGTTGACTGGTTTCTACAAGATTTTGTCACCACACTCCCGTCCTATTTGCAGGACTCTGGTGCTCTACTGCGAGAACTGGAGGGGGTTACCTGGCAAGATGGTTATCTCCTGGCCACATTAGATGTGGTTGGTTTGTACACTTGTATAGCCCACAGTGACGGTCTGAATGCTGCCAGCTACTTCTTACGAGGCAGATCTGTCAGCTACTTACAGCACAACACTTTTCTTTTGAATGCTATGGAATTTATCCTTACACACAATGTTTTTCTGTTTCAGGACGAATGTTACCTACAGATAAGGGGCACTGCCATGGGGACCAGGTTTGCTCCGTCCTATGCCAACCTCTTTATGGGATGGTATGAGAGGGAGCATGCCTGGTCCCCGTCGGCCTGCACTTGGGAACCATCTATCTTACACTGGTATCGCTACATAGACGACGTTCTTCTACTCTGGGCAGGCTCAAAATCTGACCTAGATGCCTATGTTTCTTATCTCAACACCAATGATTTCAATGTACAATTCACGTACCATTGCGATGCCATCACTGTGGACTACTTGGACCTTAGGATATATGTTGAAGGGGATCGCCTGCAAACCACCCTATTCAGAAAGAAAGTATCAGGCAACACCGTTCTACATGCAGATAGCATGCACCCCACCAACAACATACATAACATCCCTAAAGGTGAGCTGACCAGAA
This sequence comes from Desmognathus kanawha, assembly GCA_032353855.1. Taxonomy (NCBI): domain Eukaryota; kingdom Metazoa; phylum Chordata; class Amphibia; order Caudata; family Plethodontidae; genus Desmognathus; species Desmognathus kanawha. The sequence continues at coordinate 7,276 of JAUBNU010570385.1, read as the reverse complement.
TACGAAGGGCATGCAGCTCTGAACAATCATACCACAGTGAAAAAAACTTACTGTTTGAGAGGTTCAGTGATAGAGGTTACACACCGTCAGTTCTACACGCCGCAGAAACCAGAGTGGAAAAACATACCAGACAGTCATTGTTACATGCCAAGCCACCGCGCCCCCGCAAGAAACAACCCTTATCAGGTCCCCCATCCGAGTTGGCACTCAATTTCATCACCACCTACAGTGTCAGCCATTCCAAAATCTATCAGATTCTTAACAAACACTGGCAATACCTCCTCCAAGACCACACACTCAAACTGTTACTACCCAACAAACCCAAGGTAACTTACCGCCGCAACACTAATTTGCGCGATGCACTTTGCCACAGTGAACATAAGGGTCCACCTGAGGAGCCCACCACAGAGATGGAGAACGCAGGCAACACTACCTGTGGCAAAAACTGCAAGCTTTGCCCTATGATCTGCACGGGTCAAAACAATTTTGCATTTAATGGCTCCCCTACATATCAGATCAGGGATACCATTTCTTGTGTCACAGATTTCACCATTTATGTACTCATCTGCGAGTGCAGCCTGATATATGTAGGTTCCACTAGGAATGCTCTAAAACTTAGAATTTTCCAACACCTACGAGCCATTAAGCACGGCGATGAGAGCTACCCAATTGCAATACATTACCGTGACCACCACGATCCAAACAACATTCAGTTACGGGTGTTAGGCATCCAACACATCCACAAGTCTGTTAGGGGTGGTAACAGGGATCTGCTACTCAGACAGGCAGAAAGCAAGTGGATAATGCGATTGAATAGTATCTCCAAAGGTATCAACAAGGACGCTGAACTGTATGTGTTTTTAGAAAAATAATTGCCACTTTTCTCTCATCCAGCCAGGATCATGTCTGTACGTTTGATTACTGAAATTGCTGTCAGTACAATTCATCCCTACTGTTGTGTATTTTCCTGTTAGGGGGGTTCCTCCAGCCTCTCGCAATTTTGCTGCTTTTAAGATTTTTTACTTTTTTTGTATCACCTACCTTCCCCGTTTTACTGTTTGGCTCTAGATCTATCCCCGGTCTCCGGATTACCGTTTCTGACCTTTCCCTTCTCCTTTCTCTTTTCGCTTCCCTCTTCCCATTTTTCACATTTTCTCTCCTTCCTCCCTTTCTTTTATCATACCTCATACTGCCCAACCTGAGGTCCCTCCGTTACTCCACTTGGTTTTGCTATATTGCCGTGCAGTAGTCAGCACAACTTGTCCCTTTTTTTCACATATCTTTTTCTCTTTTACATTCCTCTATGTTCTGGTCTAAAACGCCCAATAACCAGTGAGCCACTTGGTTGTCTTACTGCTTATGTCAACATAACAATCTCCCGCGGCCTCCCGGCTTTTCTTGGTTCTAATGCGCTGCCACCCTTTTCTTTCATGGCTCAAGTTAGCAGTAGGCAGCGGACCACACAGTGCAGCTGTTACCATGCAGTATTAATACTTATTATGCCACGTTCATGCAAATTTGCAAGAACAACCACTCGTTTTTTCTTACACAGTCATGTTGCCATCATAAGCACCAATATCCAGACCTGTAACAAGCAGGCATTTGTTTTATCCCATGTTATCATGCCTAGGTATGACTTGGCCATTTGACAGCCTGTCCTCCAGTGCTACAATTTAACAGTGTAACCACTTTAAAACTGCTACCATTGCCGTTATACAAATAATTGCTTTTTTGACTAACCGTAACATTTGTTTCTTTTCAACTTTGAATTATCATGGACTCATATTTGTTTTCTTTAATGCAAAGAGCGCTTTTACTTTAAACCCAAAATGGTCACCTTATGTCAACTCAGCACTTCTTTACTCACTGTACACAATTGTCATGTGACCTCAGTGTCCACTGCTCACAACCAATGGGATTAGGGTGTTTCACTGTATTTAAAGTAATCACATTCAATAAAACAACGGCCTGACGAAGTGAGCTAGGCTCACGAAACGCGCGTCGCCGTTTTCTAAACTTACCAGCTGAGTCTGTGCCTTTTTCTGCCTCAACGCCTCCAGTGCGCCGTCTAAAAGTGTTCTCGTGGGTCTGTCCCACGAGTCAAGTATTTGATATATATATATATATATATATATATATATATATATGGTCTAGACTCCCTGGTCTATTCACGGGCTAGGACCCTGCGTAGTCGATTGGTTCCCAGTTATATGCCAGAAGTACCCATTCATGCTGCGTCCACTCCAGGATTTGAGAGTTGTGGGAAGTGCAAATCATGTGGGAAACAGTCATACTCTGTGCATGAATATCATGACAGCACTGGCAAACGCACATTTCAAATCACTGATTCCATTACATGTGAATCCTCTTTTGTTATTTACCTGCTCATGTGTCCATGTGGTTTAATGTATGTGGGTAGCACAGAACGTACTTGGCGTGAGAGGGTACGCGAACATCGTCGTGCTATACGCAGGAAGGATTCATCATACCCTATGGCTGTACACTTTGAGCACAAACACAACTGTGATGAAACCCAACTTGTATGTTTTGGTATTAAGCAGATACATCCTCATCCCCGTGGGGGCAGTAGGTTGGTACACCTACGACGTGCAGAGGCTCATATGATTCTCTTACTCGATACAAGGACCCCGAGGGGCATCAATACTGTAGAGGGTCTTCATTGGTTTTTGCGCTAATTTACTTGTATATATCTAGTTATCCTGTCTCATCGTATTGTGTTTTATGCATTTTTCACCTCTATGAAATTACATGTGTGGTGTCATGCATAATCACTGTCCTATATATTTTTTTCTGTTACAAACTGTTGTGTGTGATATGGTGAATTTGAGGTAGATGTCGTTTTGACACCATCTTTTTTATCTTTTTTATCTTTTCTTCCCGTGTCTGGATTTTTTGGAGCACATGGATAGGGGCATGTCATGCATTTATGCAATTATTTGTTTTTTTGCCCCGTTTTCTTGGCAATTAATTTTTTTTTGCCTCATAAATTGTTTATATTTGGTGTGGTTATTGTGAAGGAAGTTTTAACTAGAGAGAAAAGTCTTTTTCCTTCAATTTCTTTTTGTTCTCACCTTATATATTTTTGGTTCCTTCAGGTTCAGGAGAGTATAAACATTAATTTAAGGTTTTCTCTTTTTCCTTTTTCCCATATTTTTGGGATATGTATATATTTTTCCAAATGTGCTTGTAAATATTTTTTCTGTTTTACCTTTCCCTTCATTTTTTTGAAATTTGACTTGTGGTTTAAAAATGTTTTTTGTCCTACATATCCCATAATGCATTATTTTGTTTTCAGGGCCGTGATTGGCTGCTCTGATTTTGGGATTTGTGGGACACCTATTTGTACTGTTGGGAGGTGGTAGCAACAGTGCCACTGAGGAGCCCCGTCTGGCAAGGGCGAAACGGGGGGGTCTGCCCTCTCTAGTACTTTTCTGTGTTTCTGTTTTTTTTGTTTATTTTTTCACTGGAAGCTGGAAATCCAAAGGATTGAACATTAAAGTTTGTTTTACATTATATTGCGTTCCAGTGACATTATTGCTGTCTCAGCTGCTATGGAGGATTTCTCCTCTCTTCTCCCTCAGCAGTGAGGGTTGCTGTTCTTGTATTGGGCGGTGGCTGACCGCCGGGAGTGAGAATTCTCCCAGCCACTGCAGCGTATGGCTGGGAGGCACTGATCATCGCACTATCGTTTCAGCATTCGGATCTACCAGGAAGCCCTGGATTTGGCTGCGTGTGATCTCCAGCGCCTGCAGGCATTCTGATTTATGGGCGACGGGGCCGGCGGTGTCTTATCTTGTGACAGCTGGGCAGGGGCGTGCAGGAGTGCGGGCTTCAGCTTTCAGGGTCACGGGTGAGTACTGTTTGTCTTTCCGCCCTCGTGGCATTGTGCCTTTCATTATTTGCTCCTGCTTTGTGCTGGATAAAAGTGCCACTATAGCAGCGTAGGACTTTTTGCATCAAATTACAAACCCCCTTTTTTGTGCAGAGCTGTATTTTTTGTTTATTGCTCTAACCATAATTATGGCAACTACAGATTCACAGAGACTAGAGAGGGCGGCCATCATTTTCCTTGAGGAACCTAGTCATGTTCCAGAGAATTCAGACTTGGGAGAATCCAGTTCGGCTGTAACTCCTCTGCATAGGTTAATTGATACTTTGGAGCGGTACACAAAACTCCGCATAAATAAATGGTGGGAGGTTATGTCTCTTCGCAAATCCCACTCTATGGGTCGCATTCCACGAGGACTTCGTAATTTTACATTCCCTAAATATGAGGACCCCGATCCCGGCATGATGCCGGGGTGGCTGGAACTTAAACATAGACACTCATTAGAGGATCTTGAATTTCTAATTCAATATGCAGAGAAGGATCAAGGGCGTTTTGAGAGGGAGGTACAGCGCCTCACCACAGAAATTATTGATACATATGCAGAGGAGGAAGTTACACCGTTATTAGCCGCAATGCATGGGAGAATTGCTACTTATGAAAACGACATTAGCACACGCAAACAGAAGAAATATGTGCGGGATAAACTTGATTATGAGTCCAGTCGCGTGTTCACGTTTGCCAAACGCTTTGACTCGCTTAGAACTGCTGCAGCGCAGCAACAGGCTGGTGCTTCGACTGGTGCAGCAGGGGTCAGTAGCTCTGAAATTGACTCTTCAGATTCTGATAGAGAGGGTGAATCACCCATTTTTTTAGACGAATGGAGGCTCGTGCAAATGGATCAGCAAAAGAGAGCTGGGTGGCGCAAGGGCGCACCATCTCAGCACCCAAAGAAACAGCCAAAGAGACCTTACAAAGGCAAAAAACCAAAACCAAAACCAAGCCTACCAGGGAACGGAGAAGGCGAAGGAAGAGATCCCGAAAGAGGCGTAGGAAAAGACCAGCCATTGAACAAAGGCTCGGGGACGGTGCTGTTGCCCAAGCCACAGGGAATCCAGACCAGGTCCCAGTCCCGGAAATGAATGACTTAACAATCATCAATCTGTCATCTCGTGTCCTCACACAGCCTGAATGCGCAGTTCTCCAAAAGGGTTTAGGCTTTGCGCCAGACTGTTTTTTTGACTTTCCATCAGCACGAGTAGAACTCTATAAATTTGTACGTAAGCTCAAATTGCATAAACACTTTTTACACACTCCTCCACCTATTAATCTTAAAATTGAAACCAGGTCTCCTTTGTCTGTTTCTGTACAAGATTTTGAAATGCAGAAATTATTATTTGAGCTTTCGGAAGAATCTGAAGACGAACTGAACGCTTTGCTGGCCATTGATACAGACCTATGGAAAGACAGTGAGTTGAGGGCCAAATCTTCTTTCTATCCCTGGCCCAACAAAAAGGATAAGATTGATCTGTTTCAGGAGTATGTGATCTCAGATTTACGTAGACTCAGGGATTCGCACTTTACACCACATCCTCAGAACATCACCACTGAAGAAAGGCACGCTGTTCAAACTCTGGCTCAGGATTCTGATATAGTTATTAAGCCTGCTGATAAGGGTGGAAATATTGTTGTGTTGGACCGCTCACAGTACACCATGGAGGCTTATCGCCAGCTTGGTGACAGCACTTGTTATCAACAACTGAATCAGAATCCGTTGGAGGGGGTGAAAACAGCACTCATTGATTTGGTTTCCCATTGGCATGCCATGGGTGTCTTAAGTGACCAAGAGAAGGAATTCCTACAACCTGATTTTCCTTTATTATGTACTTTTTATTTGTTACCTAAGGTTCATAAAACCCTTGTCAACCCCCCCGGTAGACCTATTGTGGGAGGGAACGGGTCTATCTGTGAACCCATGGGACAATTTTTGGATTTTCATCTTCGTGCTGATGTGTACAATTTACAGTCTTATGTTAAAGACAGCAGGGATGTTATTTGTGCACTCCAGGGTATTCCCTGGGAACAAGATTACTGGTTTGTTACATTGGATGTTGAGAGTTTATATACCTCTATTTCACATGACCTAGGTATTGCAGCAGTGCGGTATTTCCTGAGTAAACACTCAGTTAGTTACAAGGATACCTGTGATATGCTCCTAGAGATGCTGCACTTTTGTCTCACCAATAATTACTTTATTTTCCAGGGGGAAATCTTCCACCAGCTCAGGGGCACTGCTATGGGCGCTTGTTTCGCTCCTGTTTATGCTAATTTATTCCTGGGCTGGTGGGAGGAAGTTGTGGTTGATGTTGGTCACTCGGATGTTTGGGGCGATTGTGTGATACTGTGGATCAGATACATTGATGATTTACTTCTGATCTGGAAGGGTTCTGAACAATCGATTCTCGATTTTGTGGACTATCTGAATTCCAATGCCCTTAACATTCACCTCACAGCCTCTTTTTCCCAGACCTCCATTACCTATTTGGATCTTGAACTGTTTATTTCTGGGGGTGTTGTAAACTCTAGGAACTTTCGTAAACCAACAGCAACGAATGCAGTATTATTGGCGGATAGTGCTCATCCGGCTCATTGTGTCAAATCTATACCCTTTGGTGAACTCCTGCGTATGAGACGTAACTGCTCCTTGGATTCCGATTATGCTATGAATGAGAGTAGAGTCCTGAGTGACTTTCAGCACAGGGGTTACAACCAAAACGTGCTGCAGAGGGCTAGGGCCAAAGCACGTACACTGAACAGGGATGTTCTACTTTCTCCTCAGGCTCGGGGTACACCTCCTAAACTTATTCGGTATATTTCCAAGTTCACCCGGGATGGACACTCTTTACAGAATATTATCCAACGTCATTGGTATCTGTTATTGGGAGATAGTGAGTTACGTCCTGTGATCTCACCTAGGGCTTCTCTGGTTTATTCACGGGCTAGGACTCTCCGTAATTTTTTGGTTCCCAGTTACATGCCAGAAGTACCCAGTCATGTTGTTTCTACCCCGGGGTTTGAGAGTTGTGGTAAATGCAAATCTTGTGGTAAACAGTCATATTCTGTACATGAATACCATGATAGTACTGGTAAACGTACTTTTCAAATCACTGATTCTATTACATGTGATTCTTCTTTTGTTATTTATCTTTTAACATGTCCCTGTGGTTTAATGTACGTGGGTAGCACGGAGCGTACCTGGCGAGAGAGGATACGTGAACATCGTCGTGCTATACGCAGGACTGATTCTTCTTACCCCATGGCTGTGCACTTTGAGCTGAAACACAATTCTGATGAGAGCCAATTAGTATGTTTTGGCATTAAACTTATACATCCTCATCCCCGAGGGGGTAGTAGGCTGGTGCATTTGCG
>JAUBNU010569278.1:0-10262 GCA_032353855.1 Desmognathus kanawha | reverse complement strand
GTACATTACCGTGCGGTAATGTACCTTTACCGTGCGGTAAAGGTACATTACCGTGCGGTAATGTACCTTTTGCGGTAAGTACCGCAAAAGGTACATTAGCGCAAAAGTCGTAATCAGGCCCCAAGAATCCTCATGTTATTTTTTATCATTGCTGTCAGGAACAATTCTGGTGACTGGTTTTCCCCAGCCTGGGAAGTGTTTTTAAGGAGAGTGGTTTTTTTGAAGTTTCAGTTTTTTAGAGCGGCAGAGTTGAGCGTGGCTCAGAATCGACTCTTGTTGTGTGGCTGATGATTTACCATGGAATGGATTTGTTAATATTCTCTGGGTCATTTTGCTATTTCAACAGTCTGATACTGTTGTATGGTGTGTGGGATCAGCTGCAGGACTAGTCTTGTATTTGGAGAGGGTAACCACGTTTCTCAAGGTGGACTGGACTGGTATTTATGGTATCCCACGGCTCAAAATGGAGTCCTGTTGTGTACCGAACACCGCAGGGATTGGTGGTTTCCCCACTTTTGTTCAATGTGTAGGAGAGAGCACTGGCTGATATACTGAGATACTGGGGTTCATTTTGAAGAGGACTCCCCATTGAAATGAATGGAGCTTAGGAACAAACTGTTAATGACCCCCCCCACCCCCCGCCTCCCTTCCCCGGTCTGCAGTGACACCAGTATCCGGATGACACAGGTATGTCTCGTCACAGCAGCTCAGGTACAAAATGAATATCTTTTCTTATAAAAACATTAAAAAATGTATTATTTGTATTAATTCTGCTGGTCTCTCGTACTATGCCCTGCGAGATGCGCTGGCCACAAACACAGGGTGCCTTTGCCCTACAAGGCTTCCATAAGGAGTGAGCAGCACCCACACTCCTGCCGGAGCCACACACAGTTATACATCTTGTTTCCGAAGTTTTTTTTAATCGAATGTCACTTACATCCCACAAAAATGATTGACTGTTTTAACACTGTTTATATTTTTGGGAGAGTGCAATAATGTTGACAAGCAATATTTCTGAGTGCACAAATCCCTACCAAAAATATAATCGAATGTAAAAAAATGGCTATTTTATCCTCCGGTCTGTGCAGTTCGAAAGATATTACTTCCAATGCATTCCCTGTAAGTTCATGTCAACGAAAATGCTTTTTACACACTCTGAACAGAAATAGTGGTCAAGGTAGTCAGAGAATCACCACGGCGGGTGGGTGTCAAAGGGCCCCCCCTGGCTCACAGGGTCAATAGATGGGCTGGACTGACCTTGGACACATACTTTTTATGTACATTGTTTTCCCTGCACCTAAATCACTTACTGAGGTCTAGGGCCATGTGAAACAGCAGTGAATTATTTCATTACACAGCTGGCAATCGCAGAGGAGATTATATTGTTAAACAGGTAGAATTTGATATTTGTGTGCTATAGCTTCATGAGTACTGTTTTGGCAATTTCTGTGCATTACTCTACTTGCAAAATGCACAGTTTAATCCCATTTTAATTCATTTTTTCAAAATTTTCTTGGGGTAAAACCGCAAAAAAGTATTGTGCTCTCTCGCTGGCTTACCTTTTTGAAAATTGTATGTTTAGATATTGCCTCTGAAAATGTAAACCCCCCAACCCCCCTCTCCCACCCCAGAAAATTCCTGTGGACGCCCATGACAAGCAGAGACTCGGGGAAGGGGAGGGATGTAGTAATGCCGTCTTCCGGTCTGTTGTGCAGCGCTCTAAGAGGTGTGCCATCCACCAGCAGAGGGCGCCTGTGCCCTACACGATAAGAGGCTGGTACGAGGAGTGAAACTCACTCACTCTCCCGCCGAAGCAACACACACATCATTGGCCTGATTCACAAAAATGAGTACATCAGCCAAGAGAAGTGAGTAAACTGCCAAATTCTCAAAGAAATCAGTATCCTCATCTTGCAAATGCAAATGTAGCCATTTGCGTGCGACACTGTGTGTAAGTGAGAAACAACAGTAAATGGCAGTTATGGCGCAACTTGTGTCAGTTGAAAATAGGCTGAAAAACAAGCATTAGCCAATGCTATTAGTTTTCTGTAATGGCTAATAGGGAATATTGGGCACTGCAGAAAACCAGTGGAGGTTGGATTGAGGGGCAGGTAGGGAGAGCGTACTGGCTGCAGTCAGGCTGGGCATGGGAGTGGCAAAGGCTAGGCCAGGTCAGGATAGCTGTGGTGGATGGGGGAATTGCTGACAAATGTGGGGGCTAACCGTGGGGGGAGGGGTGGCCACGATTGCAAGAGATGGGTTGCTTGCTTGTCGTGGGGGGAGGGCGGTGAAGGCCATGTAGGGCTGGCCACAGGCAGGTGGTGTAAAAAGGCAAATAAATAAAAAAAGAAGACAGAGAAGGGGTGAAGGAAAAGGAAAGTGCTCAAAGGAAGCAGATGACTGGTCAGAGATGCTGAGAAAGTGGAGGACAAGCGATTGCCGGCAGCTAGGGGATGTTAGAGAAACAAACCAGGGAGTGAAAGATAAGATGGAAGAGATAGGAATGTGAAGGGAGAAAAGTCAGAGGGGCAGAGGAAGGGAAAAGCTGGTGAGAGGATGCACATAGAAGAGGTAGAGGAAAGATGTGGGTGAGAGAAAGAAGAGATGGAAGAGATGAGAGAGTGATGAAAGGAGACATTGGGGTGACGTAGGAGAGAAAGATGAGGGGACTACAAGAAGTGGAGTGAAAGTGAGTGGAGACTGTTAAAGGAGGGAAACAACAGATACCAGAGAGTAAAGGAAGAGATGGTGGACTGTAGCGAGTGATGTAGAGGGAAAATTGCTGGAGCAAGTGGGAGAAAGGTCACACGGCCAGAGAAAGACAGGGCCATGAAGGGGCCAAGGTTTAGGCTTTCAGACGAAGAAACCAGGGAGAGATAAAAGTGGTGATTGGGATGGAGAAGAGGGACAGTGAAGGGAGACAGGCTCGAGGAGCAGAGGAGGGGTGGGGGCAGGTCAGCCAAACAACTTAGAGTAGGTTTGAGGTAGAAACCAGTGAGGGCAAGAACAGATGGGAGGAATGACAGCATGACGCACTTTGACGCCAATGGGCTTAGACACAAGCAAAATAATCAAAATAAATAAAAAAAAGAAGAAGACAGAACATGGTGTGAGAAAGGGGCAGAAACATCAATGGGATGGGGGAAAAGGAGGGCAAGTCAGCAGAGCAACTTAGAGGACATCTAAAGTAGAAACCAGCGAGAGACGGATGAGACAAGGGAGCGGAGAAAAGAGAAAATGGTCAGAGCAATGTGGAGAATGGTCAGATAACCAGAGAAAGGGAAGAGCAACTGAGCGAAGGCAATTAGAGGAAGAAACTGTGATATACTTGTTGCTTGTTTAGTTCTGAAGTGTTGGTGGTAAGGTTCAGAATTAAAGTAGAGAGGCTTAGTTGACATGGGAAGATATCACTTAAGTGGTGTTTCCGAGGCTTTTTTTAATAAGTTTTCAAGTAATGGTTACATGATACACATAAGAAATAGTATTTCTAAGCCTCTAAACCTCAAATTCAGGTTAGGGTGGTCTAGTGGACATTGTAAGGTATCAGATAAGTTGCGTTTCTGAGTCTTTGTATTAGGTTTCAAGTAATGGTAAGATGATAGATTTCAGAAATGGTATTTCATAGCTTTTGGTGCATTATATATTGTAAATATTGCCTGGAAGGGAGGGGTGTATACCATATTAGACACCCCGATGGAGGTTAAAATTCCTGAAGACAATGATATTGCCCAAGGCCACAGGCCGAGGGCTATATCGTTGTCTGAGGGAATTTTAACCTCCAGAGGGGGGGTATAATATGGTATATACACCAATCGCTCCCAGGCAGCATTTAGTTTATGAAACCCCTCATCTTCCATTTTATGTTGAGTATTGTATGTAATGCATGAAGTGAAATGTCCAATGCTTTGTATTGCAGAGGTTGTCATGCTGATACTCATGCTCTTGCTTTATCCCTGTTCATTGCTTCATCTGATTGGCTAAGTTCATGTCACATGACATGGTTTTAACCACTCACAGCACTTGAAAAATGACAGGGGTTTCATAAATTGTGTTATATATCAACTCACTTATAAGGTCACTTAACCCGAATACTTTTTCTTTTGGAATATATATTTATATATATATATATATATACATAAGTCCAAGCTAGTCGAAGCCTCGTCCCCATTCGCCTCTAGGGGACAAACGCCGACTCAGGAACACTCCATACCGCACTCCACTCCCGGATTTGTGCAAATAAGAAACTTTTATTCAGCAATTCTTTTTGAAGAAATTGTAAAGCTTCATGCCAGCCAGAAAGGAGAGGAGGCCTGGATGGTACAAGCTGTTCCTGCCATCCAGACGGCATTCACATATATACTTACCGTTATACTTACCGATGCATTCACATATATACTTACCGATGCTGCTGCCCGTTTATTGTAGTCGCCATCTGAAATTGCGGATTGCACTGCTGCTGCACAAGTTATAAACCCAGTAATATAAAGAGTTGCGGCTGCAACGTTATACACCAAATTCTAGAAAAAGAAAGAAACCAGAAGTAAGTATCAAAGCCCACATCACCATCATCTATCCATTCAGTTGCTCCTCGGATTTTCCTATCTTATGCAGAAATCAAACAAAAATAAATTCCCTGTTATCACCATTTATTTATACTGTAAAAAGTAAGCCTTGGCACAAATTCAAAATCAAAACACTGTATATGATCCCTCTACTCGAGAGTGTATGTCACTTTTGCAATGTCAAATCTGATTTTCCAATAATAATTTTTCACTAAAAATATGGTTACTTTGTCCGCCAGGACCCCAGCTGCCCTTTACTGCACCCTCAGCTCAACTCACCGATTTCATTCCCTCTCCTGGTTTGCGGCTAAGGGTCACATGATCGAGATATGATATAGTTATGTTTATATGCTACAACCTCAGACTATGAAGTCCCCCAAGTAGCTAGCCGGATATGCTCCATGAACTGCCAGCAGAAGCTAAGGGCCTACTTCATGGTATTTTGGGGGGAGGTGGTTTTTTGAAAAATAAACCTTTCCCAAATTTCTGTGACTAATCTCAGCTCCTCATCCCAGACCCAAGTTACGGCCCCTCGTCTTACTATGTGGCAGTTGGGTGGGTCATAGGTCACATTGCACAGTACACAGCCAACCAGAACTAGTTGGCCTATATGTGAGGGAGAGACAAGATCAGCGACAAGTTGACCTTCAAACTGCATTCAACAGACGGATGAGGATAGTAGGAATGTAAGGTACAGAAAAATATCAAAATATGTTGAAAACCCCAGGAGCGGAAGAGGAGACCACTGTATGACTCGAAGGAATGGACAATTACTGCCCAGGAAAGGACAACAATCTGGCTCAGTAAACTGAAGCCCAAACAAAGATGCTACCATAAAAGGCCAAGTGCCATCCGAATGACGACAGAAGCTCAATATGAGCATCTGACTGCTCAGAAGGCCAATGGTTGCACAAACAATGGCGGGAGCATTCGGACATCGTAGATATTCTTAGTCACACACTTGGATCACCTGCGCACCAGGTGTCTTAAACTACTCTCTGCCTCCCAACCAGTAATTTGACCTGCAGTCTCTTGTTCACAGTATTTCATTTGTGATTACAGACATGCCACTTAATGATGCAAAGGCTCTGTCAGTAAGTGGCCCATCAGCCATTAGCCTTACTCATGACATAGTCCCCAAGGACCCGCTTTCCCCTGCCAATGGAACTGTAACTAATATAGAAGAACACCGTGTAGCCAATCCGTATATAGTAGAGCAGCGCGTGACAGTACCCGCACAACAGCTTCCTGCTTAAGAGAGCCGCCTAGCATGCCTTCTTAGTATAACAACCAAAAATCACTGCCTTGCCTCCCACCTAGCTCTGATTCTTGTAGCTCCTGAGCAGCTCCCACCACACTTAGTTAACACCAGTAGTATATATCTCTCCTATCTACACCTTTCTCACCTGCCCTATGTAGTTCTTCTGACCCTCTACCTGCCCCATCACTAATTGCTCACTACACTGCATCAAAATGAGGCTTCCCTAGCCTTCCTCTTCCACATCAGCACCCCCTTAACCCTGTCTCACTTAACTCTTCCTGACCTAGCTCGTTCTCACTCAGCTTTCCCTCATTGACATCTTCACTTATCGCTTTCTCATTTAGTGCTGCCTTACTTATCTCTTCAACACTTTGCTATTGTTGCTGTAAATAATGTTTATAAAAGAATTTAAATAATAAAATAAACAATTAGAACTTACTGCTGCAAAGTCACATCCCCAATTTAAAACTCTCAGTTACAAGGCAATGGATGTACACCATGTTTACGAAAGACATTTTGTAAAAAAACATTTACTAAATATTGCAATAGGTCCTTGTGTGACAAATCCGAAGACCACTTCTAGGGACTTACAGTTGCAGAAAAGATGTTTAACATCACTCTATATGATATACAGCAAGCCACGCTTCGAGCTTGATACGCCGAGGGTCACATACAAACTTTGCGAACGATACACAAATCCTTGTCCTTGTCCCCCTCTCCGATAACTACTCAATAGACTCCCTTACTCTTGACAGAATCTATGACCTCATTCAGGCATAGATGATGAGAAGAATGAGCTCCTCATCATTGGGCCCTCCAGCAAGCTAAGGAAGCTACCCGGTGAATCTACCTCATCCACCATCTCGATGACGTAATCCAAGTCTCGAAATGCTTGAAGTCACTTGCGGTCTATATGAACAGACTAGTGTATGCAGTAATTTCTCCCCATCATCATACTACCTGAGGCTCATCAACCAGATGAAGTCCTTCCTTTGAGACACTAACTGCGCAGCCATAGCTCGTGCCATCATCAGTGCATAGCTGGACTATTGCAAGGTGCTACTTGCAGGAACCTAGCAAAAAAACATTAGCAAACTCCAAACACTGCAAAACAACACGGTTCGAGGAGCTACAGGCTTGGGCAAAAAAGAACGCATCTCCAAAGCAAGAAGAAACCTTCTCTGGCTGCCAGGAAGATATAGAATCAAGTATAAAGCACTATCCATTGCCTACCGCTGCCTTTCTAACACTGACCCCTCCTACCGCTCCACCACCAACCTACGCCACACATTCACCAGAATGCACAGCTACACCCTGGTTATACCCAGGTACAACTAAAAAATAGCAGATGGTGCCTCCTTCAGAGTTGTGGCGCCCACCCTCTGGAGCTCCCTTCCCACTGTCCTCAGCGGAATGGAGCTCCATCTTACTAGCACTTCAGACGCTCCCTCAAAACCATGCTCTTCAAATGAGACTCGAAACAGGACTATGCCCTTAACCCCTTAGCTGCTGTCATTGGGCTTCATTAGCTAATGGCAAATCCCATTTAAAATTTGGCTCTTTTTGCCACATTTTGGACGTATATATATGTCCTCAGCTTGACTTACCTGAGCTAGATTAAAGCCAGATCCATGCTGTATCACTGCACCCACCAAATCTTGGCTAGGCGGCTCATTTATGGTTCCTAGAGTCAGACCTGACCCCCTAGCTCTAATCTGGCTTACCTTGTCCTGTGATTTCTGGATCGTCCACCTTTATGCAAATTTTGACATTTACACTTTGGCATCATTCATATACCAAGCCCCTAAAGCACCCTAAGAAAGTCTTTGTTGCATCACTTATTGCAAATTCTAATCCTCCAATCGTATCCTAGGGTTTTAACACCTCTACATGACTCTCAGCCTCTACCCACATCTCACAAAGGCCCAACCCCCCATAGATAAGGTGGGGTCATTATGATTCCTGTGGTATATGGTAACAAATTAGTAATGCAGAAATCCCTCATTTTTTATCACACTACGAAATGTATGTTTTTGGTCAAATCTTATTTGCTTTCAAGTTAAAGTGGATTTTAAAGGGACAGTTCAGTCCAAAACTTTTCATTTTTTAGTTTTCTATCCTGTTGGTGGTGCTTTAGCACTACCTTCAGGTGAGAAAACCTATGCTACCGGTGCTATTTCACTCAGGGATTGCCCCTGTGTTGACCAGCATTCCATCTGCCCATGGCATCAGTGTGCCATTCGCAATTGGAATACCTGGCATCAGCTTGGCATAAGGCATGACGGACAGGTCGCAACATTCCATCTGCGAATGGTGTCAATGCCACCATTCACAGATGATGCTTGTTGCCTGGCAGCCGGCAGAGCAGTAAACAGCCACTGGGCACTGCTAAGGATGAGCCGCTTATCAGTACCCAGTGGCTGTTTTGCCAAAAAAAAGGCAGAAAGGCACCCTTTGCAGAGTGGTACTCCCAGTGGGGGCACCACACTGCAAAGAGTGCCTTCCAGCCTCTTTAATAGCAAAATAGCCACTGGCCACTGCTAAGGGGATCCCCCTCAGCAGTGCCCAGTGGCTGTTTTGCTTAAAAAAATGAAGGAAGGCATTCGCCGACATGTGGTTCCCCCATCGGTGCACCATACAGCATCAGCTGCCTTCCGGCAATTTTTTTGACTAAACAGCCACAGGGCACTGCTAAGGAAGAACCCCTTAGCAGTGACCAGTGGCTGTTTTTCTTTAAAAAATGCCGGAAGGCACCCACTGCCATGTGGTGCCCCTGCCGTTGCACCACATGGTGGCTGGTGCCCAGTGGCTGTTTCACAAGAGAAAAGGACATAAGACCCCCGTTGTAGAGTGGCAGCCCTCGAGGGGGCACCACACTGCAACAGAGGCCTTCCGGTCTTTTCTCAAGTAAAATCACCACTGGGTACTGCTAAGGGTGTGCCCCTTGGCAATGCCCATTGGTTGTTTCACCAGAGAAATGGCCCCTGTTGCAGAGTGGCACCCCCCAAGGGGGCACCACACTGCAACACGGGCCTTTCAGCCCTTTCTCAAGTAAAACCACCACTGGGCACTGCAAAGGGGTGCCCCTTAGCAGTGGCTGTGTCACCAGAAAATAGGCCGGAAGATGCCTGTTGCTGACAGGAGCCACCCAGGGGGGCACCACACTGCAACAGGGGCTTATTTGTGTTTTCTCAAGTAAAACCACTTCTGGGCACTGCTAAGGGGTGCCCCTTAGCAGTGCCCAGTGGCTGTTTTACCAGAGAAATGGCCTCTATTGCACAGTAGTAGTTCCCTGTTTGATTGGTATAAATTCCTACAAATCATAGGAACTATTTAGCACAGATGAATACTTATCACACTATATTCAGGTGCACAGAATATTGAACAAAACATCTCACATCTGGTGTAGACAAATTTGAAAAGAATTGGCCTAGTAGAGAAAGGGCTTTATATTTGGCAGCAACACGGCTAAGGGTGAGAAGTGGTACATTACCAGGAAACTCCTATACAGGATATTTTGCCATAATTTCATGGAGATTATGCCTTTAGCCCACCTTTTCAGGTATCATTTCACTTGCTAGGTTAAGGTGGAATGTGAACAGATTAAGAAGCTCAATCCCTGGAGTCAGAAACCAACTGGCCGTGTACGGTGGGACCTTCTGGTCTATGGCAGGAAACAACTGTTGTTGACTTTACAATAATGTATAAGGTTTTCTAACCTCCAATTTTGAAAGATTTGCAACTACCCCGGGAGACTATGCCAATTCTCTGAAACACACATTGAAAGAAGTCACGTTTAGATGACAAGACTCATACTAGCCGATTCTGTAAAGGCGGGATGGGCGGTGGGAGAGGCTAATGCCCTTCCCACTGCCCCGCCTGATTTGGCATCTGTCGGTGACACTGACAGGTGCACTAACGCACTGCCTGCTTCACTGCCGATTTGAGGCGGTGAAATGGGCGGTGCGCTAGTGCGCATGCCCAATAAGTGTTCCCCGAGCGTGCAACGCCCGCTTGGGCATACTTATAAAAGAATCGGGCGGTGGCCACCACAACGTTCGATGCAGTGGCTTTTCTCTTTGATTCGGTGTGGTGCCCACACCGCACTCACTCAAAGAGACTCGGCCCATTGGTTTCGACAACTGCCAAAATTAATAGCAGCCCCCTTCTATTGGATGTGTGTTTCATGGCAGAGATGATGCCAGAGCCTGTAGCAGCAAGGTAATCTACAAAAGATTACAATTCTCGGGATCAACAGTTACAGGCAAGGAACTTATTATTCATTATCTCAGCTTCATGCCTCCCCTCCCCCTCTCCCTCTCCCTAGTTGACTCTCTCCTGGTCGAAGCCACCTCTGACTTCGCCAACTACATCTGCTCCCTTCGTTCTGCTCTTATCTCTGGCTCTCCACTCCCCTCCTTTCCAGCTCTCGCTCTCCC
>JAUBNU010569277.1:0-16303 GCA_032353855.1 Desmognathus kanawha | reverse complement strand
AGGCAAGGGTCTAAGAAAAAAAGTATTTGGTGACCAATTTTATTTGGTTTATTTAAAAAAAAAAAAAAGTAAATGAATTTGGACAGGCGAAGGGGAATAAGTTTGCAGCCTAAGCAAGTGTTATTTTTGGGAGCAAATAACGCTAACGACCTTGGGGATTGTGAACATTAACTTGTTTGGTATCAATGAGTTTGGCTGCAGTTAATGCTAATTTGGTGTAGAATAAAACAAGGGAACTAGCGGTTTTAGCGCGCGATGGCAATGAGGTTCGCTGCAGTTAATGCTAAAGAGAGCTAATCGCAAGATTTTTGGTAGCAATGACGTTCTGCAGTTGATGCTAACTTTCATGTATCATAAAGTGCACAATAGCAATGCGGTTGGCTGCAGTGAATGCTAAAATGAGCTAATAATAGCAAGATGTTTGGTAGCAAATGATGCTAAGGAGAGGTTGGAGACCATATACAGCCAACAATGACAAGATGCTAAGCAATATGAATGAATTTTGGTCAGGAGCACTTTGTGTTTTTAGGTAACAATGAGTGACAAAGGTGACTAGGCGTTGGTGTGTAGGAATGTGTAGCAAAGATAACATAAATATAAACGAGTTTGTGTTTGGGTAAGAATTTTGCCATTTTCTGCAATTTACTAGTGAATTGCAGTGAAGTAAATATGTGATGCACACTGACATGTAAGATGGGTGCGTTTTGTGTTGGCATAGCAGTGCGCGTGTATTGTTGACCTACTAATAAGCGGCCCTGCGTTTTAGCCATACAGGGGTAAGCAGCAAGGCTGAACCCTGCAGGTAATGAAATGAGAAGGAAAAGGTGCTCTAATCATAGTATACAGGAAAGGGTGTCTCAGCTAACGCAGTGGATAAAGCCCCACTGCTTTCATCCGAAGGGACGCAGGTTTAATTCCCGACCTTGCCGCAAGTACAAAAAGAAATACCTAATGTAAAAATTGAATGTGTTCTCTTTATATACAAGTCGATGGCCGGCAAAGAGGTGTTAAACAGAAACGAGGCTGCCATGCAAGGAGGCAGATAGGTGATGCATGGCTAATTATTAGAGATAAGGGGGGCTTGCAATGAGGCCAACGACTCGAAGGAAGTTGCCATAAAGAACAAAGGCATATGAAAGGGGTTGGCTTGCAAGCAAATATTGTAAAGTATATAGAATGATGGCCTACAAAGAGGCCCTTAGCATAAATGAGGCTGCCTTATAAAGAGTACATTAAGATATAACGCCCGGCAGAGACCATAGGCGAGGCTGGCTTGCGGAGAGGCTAGTGAGCTTGGCGTTAAATAGATGTAAACGGTTTGAAGGGTGTAGGCTTACACGGATACTGATAACGGAATGAGAGTAGGTTAGCAAAAACAATTTTAGTTGAAGAGATTACAGATAAATGGTTATTATAAATATGAATGTTTATTTTGAAGGTATGAAGCAACGATGCTAACAATTGAAATTGTTCTTGCAGTATGTATTGGTGGCAAAGTGGCTAATAAGTTGAAAGACGCCGGTTTTGGAGGCCAGTGGCATATTATAATAAAGGAAAGAAAGATGCGGTTGAAGAAAAGCAATGACAAAAAATAGATGAATGAATATATATATATATATGTGTGTGTGTATCTATAGATAATGATGGACTACGGGGTTGGCAAAATTTAAAGAGTGCAAATGACCTTGCCCACGAAAAGTACCGACAATAGGAATGATGAGCGCTTACGAAGAGGGCAATGACCGGCTGCTGATTTAAAAACGGGGCAGCTGAAATAATGGTACCCAAAATGGGCATATACTAATACTGATAATGAAGGATGTAAGTGAAAGCTGTGGGGGAAGGTAGTAATCTTCAACTTCCTGAAGGAAATAGGGTTGCCTTATTAGTTATCTGAGGACCCATGCCACAGAGGGCGACGCCAGATAAAATGGGCACGACCTTATTAAGTTTGAGGCCTGGGTACATGGGGTCGGGCCGGAACAAACGCCGGAGAGCACGGAAAAACGCCGGACCCCAACCGGTTTAATGGGGGCAATACCGAGCAAAGGAAAGAGCAGAAAGCTCGCCGCTGTTTGGCAAACTTGGGCAAACCAGGGTGAGTGACTGGGTAAAGGGTAGGGCAAGCCCGAACCAAGGCGGGCAGGAGCCTTGTTAAAATCGAAGCATATTGGTGCGAATGATGGTAAAATGTAGCATCGTGCCTATGATGGTAAAATGCCGAGTGAAATGAGTGAGTGACTGGGTTAATGGTGGGGCGAGCCTGAACCAAGGAGGGCAGAAGCCTTGCTAATATCTAAGCATAGGGGTACGGATGATGGTAAAATGCCCAGTGGAATGAGTACGAACCTGGAGAGACGGGGGGTTATAAATTAAGGAGTAATGCTCAAGCCCCAAGAAGAATAAGTAGGGTGTGATAACTGTAAATAGAGTACTGCCGCCTAACTGGGGTTACTGCTGGCGGCACAGTTGGTTTGGTGAATAATGGATACAGAAATGGCAACAACAACATGCCCTGAAAGAGATGGCAGGCTGGTTGCGACCCGCTATTTCAGAATTGGTTCACCTACAAATGCTGACGGGGTGGGCATGGGTAAACCAGGAATAGGAATCCCTACAGAGGGGGCAAGTTAGTACCCACGCCGTCAGAATGGAGGCAGCTGGGTGGGCCTAGAGAAACTAGGCATGACGAGCCCCAGAGAGGGGGCAGAGGGGCATCCGCTCGGACTTAGGTGAACTTGGCACAGAAGGCCCTACAGAGGGGGCAGATTGGTACCCACGCTGTGTAGGGATGGAGGCAGCTGGGAGCGCCTAGGTAAACTAGGCGTAACGAGCCCCAGAGAGGGGGCAGATGGGCAACTGCACAGGCCTAGGTGACCTAGGCATAGAAAGCCCTACAGAGGGGGCAGAATGGTACCCACGCTGTAAGAATGGAGGCAGCTGGGTGGGCCTAGATAAACTAGGCATAATGAGCCCCAGAGAGGGGGCAGATGGGCAGCTGCTCAGCGGGGGCCTAGGTGAACTAGGCATAGAAAGCCCCCAAAGAGGAGAGGGGCCAGTTTGTTACCCACGCTGTTAGAGGGAGGCAGCTGCAATTGCTGATTATTTTTGGTGCGAAACAATCGCCAGGCACAACCTGCAGTGTCCGGGTTACTTGGCCCCAGATGGGGGACACATCATAGACGTGGGCACTGATTTACTTATAATGGGCTTGCAGAATGCCCTAGAGTTGGTGGGGTGCAAGGGATCGAATAGAACAAATAGCCCGTTGAAGAAAGGGGGGGAACCACAAAGAGGCGGGAACCACTTTGCGGGTGGCGGGGTTGCAGCCACGATCAGGAAAAAAGGGGTGACAATTACACACCCTCAAAGACTGGTCCCTGAGGCCTATCGCCGGGACCAGCAGGAAAGTCTGCGCACACCCCACAGCACCTCCCAAGGTAGGTGTGGGGTTGAAGCTGAAAGAGGGTAAATTTTGCGTAGCAGGAAAGTCTGCGCACACCCCACAGCACCTCCAAAGGTGGGGGTTGGAAGCTGAAAGAGGGTAAATTTTGCATAGCAGGAAAGTCTGCGCTTTCCCACAGCACCCCAAAAGCGGGGTTGGAAGCTGATGGAAGGCAGCGCAGCAGGAAAGTCTGCACGTGCCCACAGCACCGGTCAAAGGTGGCCGGCTGAAGCTGAAGGGTACACTTAGCAGCATTGGAACACTGAAAAGTGTCCAATAAAAATGTGTAACAAAGACAATTTTTAATACTGATCGTGGCTTGTAACCCTGAGTAATTTTTTATTGATTTTTAAATAAGTTTTGAATAATTCTGTACATAATTTTGTGAATAAATTTTAATAAAGCGGCCTTTGAATTTCCACAAACAAAGGTCTGGCGTCCAGTTATTTATGCAATGTTAATTGAGGTGGTAAGAAAGGATTGAAGAAGATGTTGGTAAAAGTTGACAAGAAAGGGGGAGGGGCCCCAGTACTCCCCGAATAAAGGGGTTAAGCTCTGCTTACTTTTTACTGGATCATGGTGCAAAGTTCATGACGTAAAAAGAAAGAGTTTGGGTTGGTCATGACAGCGTCTTTCGCCTGCCCCCGGGGGACCAAGGCAGCTTCAGTACCCCGGGGGCACCGGGTCAGGCTCCGTTTACTTCCTGCTGTATCAGGGTCTAAAGTCCACGGCCAGCTCCTCACTGGGGCTTCCCATTTGCAGCCCCTCAGAGAGACCCCTGAACAGACGCCCTCCGCCCTCCCCACAGAGGGAGGAGTCCCCTCAGCAGTTGTCCCCCCAGAAGGTCCCCCCAGGTAGACTGCTGCTGCTCTCAGACCCATCTCTGCCTATGGAGGAGTCTTAGCTTTTAATCCTTCCTGAAGGTGTGTATGGCTTTGAGTCTCATTCCTCTGTACATTGTATATACCAATGTTTGCATTATCTAACTCCTCAAAGCCTGCTGAGCTTAGTAGGAGATTTTTTAGTTTTCTGAGTAGTGGTGCCTTAGCACCCCACCACCATGGAAAACTGTTAGAATGAGAAAAGAGTGATATGTAGAGTGACTGGAGGCAAAACATTGTGTTTTTTGCCCCTGTTGACCTGCATGTAAGAAGCATGCCTTGGAAATGCCATTAGGTTTAGCGTTCTAAAGCTTTTTTGTGTGTTTTTATGTTTGTTGTGCGTTGTTGTCAGTGACCTGGTGCCCCCTGGCTGGCCTCTTTGGCACTATACAAATAATAAATAAATAAATGTTTGTATTTAATAATAATTTGTTTTCTGAGTACAGAAACATACAGTTGGCAATGCGAGGGCTTGTGCGCTTTGATGCCTATGGGTTTTAGCGCATTATTAATGACAAAATCAAATCAAAATCAAACAGTGGTCCAGGGGCATTTCCAGGTTTCCGGAAATAAATGAACTTTAAAAAGCAGTTTTTTTGTTCCCGTTTATGTGCCGTTAAGATTACAGCAGAGGAGAATGCATTGTCCATTCTTTAGATCCAGGGCTATTGCCAGGACACTCAGGGCTTTAAGTCCCCTTAGGCCCCCCTAATGAAGCTGATGCGGTGATCACATGTAGTGCATAAAACAAGTATTGGCAATGTTATTAGCTCTAGCTTTCTGGTGCTTTTTACTGCTTGTCTTTAATAGTGATCCATTTTCTTATTCCAGGGACAGAGGAAATGCGATTGCGCAGTGGTTGCAAGTTGTGAATGAACCAAGCCTTGGCAATGCCATTATTTGTTAGTTTTCTGAAACCAGGGTAATGTGCAACGAGCAATGGCAATGCCATTTGTTATTATTTTCAAGGGAAGTGTACGAAAAGTACTGACCATGCTACTAGTTGTTTGCTTTCTGAGTCCAGGGATACCTGCAAAAAGCATTGCCAAAAATTATTAGTTTTCATTGCCCAGATAATTTTGTAACTAGGACTGGTAATTCAGTTGCGGGGAGACATGCAATGAATGAAACCAGAATTGGTCATGCAATCACTCTTTGTTGTTTGAGTACAGGGACACATGTAAAAAGCATTGGCAATGCCATAATATATTAGTTTTATGACTTCATAGAAGCATGCAACACATACTAGCAATGCTTCCATTCTGTAGCAAAGTCTTGTTGTCAGTGAAGCATATGTTGCAAATACCATAGGTTAATTTTTTGTATCTAAGGTATTGTTAATGTGTTTTGTAATTTGTTTTCTTATTGCAGAGATGCATACAACAAGCTTTAGTATTGCTATTATTGTTAATTGTTAAGTTTTATGAGTCCGGGTAATGTAAGCAACAAGCATAAGCAGTGGCATTTGGTGTTCATTTTTTAAGTCCAGGATCACATTCAACAAGGATTGGCAATGCTACTTGTTATTTTTCTGAGTTCAGAGAACCATGCATCCAGCATTGGCAATGCCATTGCATAGGATGGGTATGTTGATGGAGCAAGCAATGGAAACACCCTAGGGAGATTGAAGCGTGCACTGGCATAGCCATAGGAGCAGTAGAGTGAATTCTGCAAAGCCATAGGTACAGCAGAATCAGCCCTGACAACACCATAGAGGCAGCAAAGAGAGGACTGTAGAAGCCACAGGGATAGTGGAGCAAGCACCAGTGAAGCCAAGTCCAAATTAGTTCTGGCTGTGGTGACATGCTTTCTTTTGCTTAGGCCCAGGACTACCCTGACCACATTATTTTGGAGCACCTACAGTTTGTTGATGTTTGCGGTTGGTGGCACTGGCTGTGGGGCATTTTGACTGTACAAGCAATGGAAGCACAATTGATGGTAGAGAATAAAGGCCTCATTTGGTTTAAGAAGTTGAGATAATAGGAGGAGGAGGAGGTTACTGCATTGGTGTGCCTGAACATTGTGCGCTCAGTAGCCAAGTAAACTCCTAGGGTTTTCACCCATTTAGATACCGTTATAAGGTTGTTCATGATGGTGAATGAGCAGTAGCTGTCATCCAGTTTTTTCAGGCTGCTGGGGCGGCCTACTATGAGAAGTTTATTTTTATCATGATTCAGGCATAGATGTGTTCGGCCATTCCAACCTGGATAATGTCGTAAATGTTGTTACGGGTGGTGTTGGTGGCATAATCCTCTGTGATTGCCAGGAGTACCTGTGTATTTGACCCCTAGTAAATAAAGCTTATTGAACAGGGGTTTGGTGTAGATGTTTTAGGGTGTTGGTGGTGAACAGGATCCCTGAGGTACACCATAGATGAGTGGGCTAAAGGAAGACTTTAGCCATTCTGTTGCATACGAATAAGGTAACCGATTGGATGGATTCTAGGGAAGTGTTGGCTGAGAGAGACAGGTTCTGGGAGAAACAGGTTCTGGGAGAAACAATCAGGTCAAAGGCTGCAGAGAGATGATGTAATATCAGAGGTCAACCAGCTGGACTTTGAGGTCTAGTAGGGACGTTTCCATGTCATGGTCTGGTCAGAAGCCCGACTGCCTAGTGCTGGGGATAGTAACACCATGGGGGAATGGAACGACCATTATCAAAGCAATAGGGACAACTGAACAAGAGCTAATGAAGCCATCAGCGCATAGGAGAAAGGCTTGCAAAGCCATATATGCAGCAGAGAGAGCATTGTGAAAGCAAAGAGAGCAACAACAAAACAGGAATGGGCAAAGCCAACAGAAAGAGAGCAAGCACCTGAGCAAAAAAAAAAACACCTCACCGGAGTATGCATTAGCAAAGCCAAAAGCTCTCTGCCAGGCACTGGCAAATACAACTACTTTGGAGCAAACCGTGGCAAAGGCAACAGCACCCGAGAGCACTCATCGAGTCAAAGGCACCAGGTAAGCTGTGACAAAATGTATCAATAGGGACCAGCAGCACATAGTGGTTTGTCTACTGCAAGCGTACAGCACAAGAGTTGCAGACTGCCAACAGAATAGAGCTTAATTAGGTTTGTAGTTAACATCGTGTTGCAAGTGTCAGAAATAAAAACATGTACACCAGAAGTTTGAAGAAGTGAAGATGGTAGGGAAAATTTTACACTGCACCTAAAATCCTACTCTCACAAAACTAATGGCATTGCCAATGCTTGTATGTTCCGAAATGGTAAAAAATAATCGGTTGTTCTTATGGATGGCACCAGTAAAGGCTTCTTTTGTGATGTATGACGTAGTTGCTATTTGTGTGATTCAGCGAGGTTTCAATGAGAACCACGCTAATGTCCTCAGAATTGGAGCAGACCACTCCAAGGGTTCAAGTCTTTTAATAATATCCAACTTGCACTATTTGTCCAGCTCATACTTGAAAAGGACACTCTTATCATATTAACTACAAAGGGCCAATGTATAAAGCATTACAATCTGCCTATACTTCCTTTTGATGATTTTCCACAAATATTGTTAGTTTTTGATTAATAAGGGATATATTATTAGACTCTTTAACATTGTGTTTCTCCCATAGACTTTCCTACCTTCTGGCGGTAAAACTGAGAATCAAAATCAAAAATCACTACAACTAAAAATGTAAAAATATTTCTGACAAACTACCAAAATGAGGTTTTAATGCTTTTAATGCTCTTTACATTGAATTTCTTTAGTTAATATGATGTTATGATCTCTAAGTGGTAGCCGTCCTGATGTCCAAATTCTAATGACCAACATACATTAATGATACATCATAAAAATAGATTATATAAATCCCAAGTGAACCCTGTGACTTATTTTGGTACTTCACATCCCTTTAAAGTACAATAGGAAGCACAAAAAACAACAATAATTTGGATGTAAAAAAAAAATCTATCTATTTACTGGGACGTTAATTTTGTTCAACTTTAATATCTTCAATGGTAAGACTATAAATATTTTAAATTCTTGTTTCAGATGGTGGTGAATAATAGGGTTTTTGTGCACCACAAGACAACCACTTTTTTGCACGTCTTATGTACGAAATTCTTTAATAATTGCAGTCAATATTTGAACACATAATGAAACTTCTCTTTTAGATATGTATATTTAGAATCTTCCGTGATGAACGCAGGTATAGATTGTCGGATTTCAGTACCTCCTAGAGTCCCCTTTGATGGATTTACCCTAATAGGTTACAACCATTTTTTGTCATATTCATGTGTTTGCCCCTCTTATGCAGTCTCGGCTTTTATGTATCAAGCTATAGAAATGAGTGCACCCATTAGGCGCTTAGACTTTGTTGGTGGGCACATGTGTAGCTGTATCACCTGCTGAATAGTTTCCATGGTAATGAAAGTATATGGTGAATCCCTCTATTCATCGAGACCGTTCATCTGGGACTCTACTTGCAACTTGTGTATGCTGTACAAACTTAGGGAGTTCATCTCAACTATTGTGGCATTAAAATGTATTAGAAACGTGGTGGGTGTCAGAGCCTGCTGTCCACCAGAAAAACAATGGTGAAACACTGGCTCTAATTTCTCGTGGTGCCTGCGTTCCGTTTCCTCCAACTGTGCTGTCCCCGTGGCTGCAGCAAGCTGCCACCGTGGGGACAGCACAGTTGGAATGAAAATCGTGTTGTCCGTGGCAGCTGCTGCTGCTGCAGGGGACAACATGGTTTCAATAAAAGATTTGGAACTGTAAATACACGTGCAATGCTTTCAATTATGTTTTAATTGAAAGCATGCTGTCCCAGCCTGGGAGACCGCACTTTCAATAAAAATAAAAGCATTGCAAGCAAGCGCGGTCTCGAGGCTGGGACAGCACGCTTTCAATTAAAACATAAATAAAAGCATTGCGAGTATATTTACATGTGTAAATACACTCACAAAGCATTTATTTTTGTTTTAAGTAAATTAATTAATTTAACACGTTTCCAATATGGCCCTATTTCTAGCTTAGGGCCCCCGACCTTTGGCTTGGGTCCCTAACTTGACTCCTAGCTTTAACCCCCTGATAGTGACCTTCCCTCAGGTCACAAATGCTTAATTAGAACCCTGTGGATCTTCCATCTGACTTGCTAACTCCTGACTATACTTCATTACACCTTTCAAACATCTGTTGACAGCCCTTCAAATATACCCTCTTTTACCACACACTGCACAATTTGAATTGTTTCTCGTTCAAATACTTAAATTTTGTATGTTTTTAGGAATTATTTATCATTTCCTTTACTTTAGTTTGAATTACTTGTATCTTTCGCAAATCTCCTCTATGTATTTTGAACAACTATGAAGCTCTAAGAACTTTTACACTCTTAACACTATGTTGCTGCTCAAACTCTTACCCTGCGCCAATTAAAGCCTTTCTTTTTAATGTTCTTTACTGACTGAATGTAATTTCCCCATTTACCCTTGGCTGGAACAATATCATGGTGTGCTTTGATAGTGTACACAATTCCTATGGCGTTTGATGCATTGTAACTTGTATTTCCTCTGCAGAGGAGCAGAGGATATACTGTATTTTCCTGGTCTTTGAAAACATTGGGGAATGCAAATGTACCAGGAGCTACCACGCACTACTGAATGGCAAATCAAAATACACTTGTGAGATATACTTTTTACAGGCTAAAAAATATATAAACAACAGGAGAAAAGCATTCAAAGATTCTTAGACATGTGAAGAACAAAGGAGAACACAAGCACTGTATTTAAATTGACATAGTAACACATTTGCAAATCATTAATCTGTAGAGAAAAAAGCTGGGTTGTAATCGATGGTCAGAACACGAGGGAAACTGAAGGAAAGAATTATATTGCAGAGAAAAGCTGCAGCGGGAACTGAACACAGGGACAATGGGAAAAGCACTATTTGGTAATGCAGTATACACCAGACTCCGCCAATCGGAACAGAAGCGCAGACGACAGAAAGTCCCACAGATGATTGTAGCAGATAGGCACTGAAGGCTGCAACAGGACACATTTGGACAGGGGCAAAAATGGCGTCTGGGGCTCAGGCATCTTTAGTTCTACCAAAGGCAGGCGACCACCAGGCAGGCTAACCCAACAGTTAAATTAGCTATTCCCCCACAACAAGAGTAGAACTGAAGTTGAAAAATTGGCTTTAAAGCTGCCAGAAATAGATGGAAATCCCTGTCTGGGAACAGGGGAGGTTGGCTGGGTTGAATAGCAACAGCAGGGTTTCCAAGCCTGGGGCAGACCAGTTAACCAAAAACAGGTGGCCAAGGCTTGGGTAGTTAGGGCTTCAAGTAAGATTCAGGAACATAGATATTAGGGAGACAGCCAGGAAGTAACCAGTTTCTGCTAAAAAGAGGATGCAGATGTGTGGCTTTGCCCTGCCTTCACGACGACTCTGGAAAAAAGGAGCAAGTGAAAAAACACATATTAAAAATAAGTCTATTGACAAGAATGGCATTGAGTCTGTTGAAAATAATGTAAATCCATAGAAAATAATGTCATTTAAAAGTGAATATCTTTTTCGTTTGGAAAAGAGCATGTGACTTCAGTTCGGAGTGTTTTTAGTGGGTGTCTGCCCCTAAAGTTACTGTTATAGAATTCAAGGGGTGCCTGAGCAGTGTTAGAAATGGGGATATGTTTGCTACTAGACCACCGGGCTTCTGGGACTTGTATTTCTAGGAACCAGGATTAAGATTAAGGAGCCTGCAGTGGCAGCTACCTTCCCTGCTGCTGATCACTTAGCCAGGGTTCTCCTTTTCATTGCAAATTAGCCAGCATCACGCAATGTCAGAATTTCTAATTAGAACTGCCGAACTGTGCTCCACTGCAGACAACAAATGCTTAAGTGAGAGGAGCCAGCTGGGCTACTTGATGTTACATAGCAAGGAGCCCGAGCTAGAAACCAGGAGCCCCGGGCTCCAGGACTACTGTTAATTTTAAACCCTGCTGAGTGAGACCAGGGCTGAGGCTATAAATGAAAAAAAGGGAGAGGGATACTGGCGACTACATTACTTAGTATTGAAATTGAATGAATCAAGAAGCCTAATAGTGTGGCTTCACAAATGGCCTGGAGATCCACTGTCTAGTTCTTACAAACCTCTCTTGCTTAGACCAGACTTATTGATGCCAACATGGCCATTATATTAGGCATCAAAAATCAAATTTTTTATAAAAAGTAAAAGAACGGTGCAGCGACCAGCAGTGAGATATATCGTAGTGACAGTGTGTGCATGCGCGTATTCCGGGCTACTCGACTAAAGAGCTGGAATGTAGAGAGCCACTATATTGGTAGAAAAAGCAGTCTCTCATACATCACAAATAACTGGCTATTACAATGACTGCAGTCGAGACTGGGTTTATCAAAAATAGACACTCGGTTTATTTTATAAAAATATCAAACATAAGTAAGAGCAAGAAATGGTTAATTTTCTTCTACTCAACACAAAAGAGGTGAGCCGATCCAGTACAACAAGCGTGAAATAGTCTTAGCACACCTTTATCAAAAATGTAGGAAAAATAGCAATAATAGTCAAAGGTACATAGGCTAGTACCACAGGCATGCGTACATAGGACTCACTGCGTTAATGCTCCTAGGAGCATGCCTAATTGGCTGCTCCTGGCCAGAGGCAAACCCCTAAAGGCTTCCAACAGCTGATCCCAGACCAGGGGTCAAGTAGAGACACCCCCAGACTCCATCTTAGATTATGGACCCAACTTTTGTTCTCGACCACGTGGCAAGTTAAAATGGAGGGGACACACTCAGAAGGGAGTCCAAGTACAGAAACCAGCATTGGATCTGAGCTAATTCTCCCAGGGGAGCCAAACGCACGTTTCTGTGAAATCGCAGTTAAAACATAAAGGGGCTATGAATTGACTGGGATTTTTAATAGAAAACCAATTTTGGATGCTCACGGTTTCACGTCAGCCTTGAGCGTCCAAAACCCTCATAGGATAGCTATGAGAACCGGAGCCTCGAACAGCGCTTTTCTAGGCTCCCATGTTAGTGGTAGGAAACTCAGTCGCACATTTTAACACACGTCTTTTTTACCAAGCACACATTCGGCCCCCCTGAGTTAATCTTAGCCAGGCACAGATCGTGCAAGGGATGTGGGTGCAGGAGAGGGCTCTCTGTGTTCTCTAGCTGAACACAGAGAGGGAATTTCCAGATCACCGATGGACAGGGGACCCTCCCAGAGATCCTCCCCACCTTATTATTCCTGCTCTTAGGGGCACCAAAGGGACAATCCTGAATCCACACATGCATACGACCAGTATGGAGACCCTTTTGGGCTCCAACTGGCGAAAACAACAAACCCCACAGTCGCACCAGATGGACAGTCTTTGCAAATGCATGATTAACGTTTGCTTTGAAATAAACGCAATGAGCGCCACGTGGCCCTCCTTCAGGCTGAGATGATGATAAAAATGGTAAATCATGATAAAGTAGATGACGAGAATGAAATGGAAAAGCCGCACTGTAGTTGAACCCGGGCCACTGTTCATCTTATGATTTAGGTGGCTAGGCTGGCCACAGTCTAATTTTTCCAAAGTGAGAGTCCTCACTTCCTGGCTTCATTACAGTTCTTATTGTTTGGCCGCCTGCCTGTCTGCCCGCCTCAAACTAGGATCAATGTGGTGCCAGGCTAGTGAGCTTTGTTGCTGTATGGTGCGGTGAGCAGCCCATCGTGAAACCACCTTGGCACAGCACCACCCTCTGCCGCAGCCAATGCCTGCTGTGCATGTCTATGTATCCTTCGCTCGCCTGGCCTGGCAAATAATTGATTGTGGCGTGCAATCAGAATCCGGAGCCAAGTGAGAAAAGACCAGGGGCTAGCTCACCTGGCTAGCTGTAATATATATAGTTTACGTGACCGGTGTCCAACATATAAGAAAGATAATAATAACAATAGTACATAGAAGCAGCTTACACTGCTGGAGCAGCCCGTTCCACCGGAACAATAGCTGAGTGAGCCGCTTATCCAATCTCAGCCTGAATGTATTGTGTTTGGGTTTTGAACTTCATATAAATGTCCATTAGTCAGTGTGTATGCACACAGGCCTTCAGTCAACGGACAGAAATTGCGCGAGATCGATGCACATAAACAAGAAAAATGTCGGATGAGTGTTAAATTGGTAATAAGAAAAGATCTTTTGAAGAATACTAATATGATATAAATGTGCAAGAATAGTACATCATTTACTATATTTCAAAGAATGGATGGAAGAGGAGAAATAATGTAGGCAGGACTCGAGCACGACTGGCCTGGTTATTATTTTACCAGGTTTCTCCTGGAGAAGGAGGAGGGATGGGAGAGAGAACAAAAGAGGGGTAGGAGAGAGAGAGAGACTTGTTTGTCTTTGTGTTCCCTTCTGTGATGAAATGTCTTTTCTGTGATGCTATTGTGGACACTAGGGCATGTGATACCACTTCCTGTGATTTCACTTCCAGTGATGTCACTTATGGTGCAAATTAGGCCCCCTCCCGCAGCATTTCTCCCATGGACCCACAGGCATTATTGGCATGCTCCTCATAGGCAGTACAGTATAGGGCTGACCCATGACCAAGCTGTAAAGGCATGGCTCCCATAGTCCATGTAGGCAGGCCCCGCCCACTGAAAACTCATGACACTGCCTAAAAGCAGTTTAGTCATCATCCCAAAGAGGCAGAATAGTTATGAGTTCCCATATGCAGTATAGGCATGACCTCAGATACTGTATAGGTGCGGCCATCTCATTACCCTACCAAATTACGTCATTCACCACAGGTTTGAGCAACACCTCGACACATGCAGAATCTCTCTCCTCGCTTCTCTTTCTCCTCGCTTCTCTTTCTCCTCTCTCTCTTTTGCTCTCTCTCCTTGCTTATTGCTTCTCTCTCTTGCTCTCTCTCCGCTTCTCGCTCTCTCTCCTCGATCCTCTCTCCTCTCCCACTCGCTCTCTCTCGCTCTCTCCTCACTTTTTTATCTTCTCTTGCTTCTCCATCTCCTCTCTCACGCTCTCTCTTCTCTCCTCGCTTCTGTTTCTCCTCTCTTCTCTCTCTCCTTGCTTCTTTTTGTTCAATCTCCTTGCTTATCGCTTTTATCTCCTCTCTCACTCTCTCCTCTCTCCTCTTTCTCCTCTCTCACTCACTCTCTTCTCTCTCTTTGCTTCTTTCTTCTCTCACTCTCACTCTATCTCTCCACAGAAACACAGAACACCCGTTTGAAGAGGAAAGGAACGGAAAGCAATAGTTTTGGGCAGCACAGGAAAGTCAGTCCAATAACTTGCATCAGGTTAGCAGAAGCCTATGCCCAGGAGCCACTATCAATGAGGTTCCAGTTGTCATTGGAGGGCAAGAGTCTAACATGACACTTAATGTGTGGTACCAGGCTGACATTACTCTGAGAGTGTGTACACATTGAAAGTGTGTGTTTGAGAGCCGGCAATTGGGGAGAGTCTGATGACCATGACGAGTGCATTAAGCAGACCGAATGAGCAGTTGAGGTGAAGTAGAGGCTAAGGAAATGAGTGGGGTGACTGTGTTTGGGTGAAAGGCGGAATCAGTTATTGAGTAGAGGGGGTAAATGGGGTGAGAGTAGTTAGGGTTTGACACTAGTAGTGGGGGGACAAACGACTGAGGTGATTGTGTAAATGAGAGAGGGATACAATGAAGTGAATGGGAAAATGTTTGGTGACTGTGGTGAGTTGATACATGGCACATAAGCGAATGAGTGACAGGCAAATAGGGTGATCACTTATTTAGTAGAGTGGGTGGTTGAGGTGCCTGCAATGAGAGTTAGACACTGCACAGCAGGAGTGTTTTAGGCAGGGGACAAATCATTTAATCAAAGGACTGATAAAAAAATCTTTTCACAAATGTTGGGACAAGAAAATAACTAAAATTCATCAAACCATTTTCTCCAAAACAGAAAAAGTCCTGCAAACAGCACCAATCTCATAGAATGATCCTAATCTCTCACCACCTTTTAAGACTCTGGATAAAATCCTCTTAATAATACCCAAGATTAGTCAAAAGCCTTCAGGACCCCCACTTTTCACTAAGCCCAGTCAATGAAGCAGAACTCAAATATAATAAAAACCATGAACCGCGCCGCCTGTCCTGGTAACACCTGTCCCTACTGAGTGGTTAAAGAGAGTTTGGACACAATCATTTCTAAACTGACTTCTGTAGTAAACTATTCCTTTGCCACTGGTGATATCCCAGGTACAATCGAGGAAGTCTAGCTCACCCCACGATTAAAAAAAATCAACACTCGACCAAAATTGCCCTGCAAACTGTAGACCTATCACTAATGTCCCTTTTATTCTTAAAATTCGGGCTGTATAGTTATGATGAGTTAGTCACCCATCGGATATCCGAAATTTGCATTTGTTATAACTTTGGAACCATGTTATTGATCTGCATGAAATTTTGGAAAGAAATGCGGATGCCGTATATTGATCATGTTGCCAAATTTCATAAACAGTGTCGAAGTAGTTTAACAGGTATTGTAAAAGGGGAAAAATGCATGATTTTAAAAATGAATGGGTTTTCCCACATCAAGTTTTGCCTGAATCTACGGCTGTAAGTGCTGAATGGATGTTCTTCAAATGTTCTTTAATTAAAAGTTTTAGTCCTTTCGGATAAAACAGTTTTCTATCTTTAGTAGAAGCAGACATATATCTATTTTAAAAAGGCTTGCTGAAAGGTCAAATGTGCATATATCCCAGAATTCTCTGGGCTGACCTTTTGTTTTGTTGTTTTGTGCCTTGACATTAGCAAATTCGAAGAATCGGCCGCTTTTCAGGTGTTAAACTTAATTGTTGTTGAATCCAATGATAGAGGTCATGTACACAGCATATAGAGGGGTTCAACTGTTTGCTGCACTGTATATGGTTCTGTTTATTCCACTGCCCAGGGGCCTCTGTTGGTAGCGCTCTGCATTCTGGCATTCATCGTGCTCACTCCTTATGTTTGTTCAATGGTTTGCTGCTCTG
>JAUBNU010568171.1:0-10268 GCA_032353855.1 Desmognathus kanawha | reverse complement strand
TACAAAAATACCAAAACATAATACAAGACCATACTAGACAGTACAACACAGAAACACAGCTAGACACACAAGTAAAACCAAGTTCCTGCCTGGCCGTTGTCACGCCAGGCAGGCGTGACAACGGCCCCTAATGGCTCTGATGGCTGTTTTGCATGACCTGCAGTTCTTTTTTTTAATGGCCCCTTCGTCACGCTGGTGAAGAGGGTATTGCACCAATTCCTCGCAAAGGGTGGCCCTATGCATTCGGGCTAGCAGGGACAGCACCAGGGAGAGGTAATTCAGATGGAAATAAGACACACCAGCCACCACTCTCACCTGCACCACGGATGAAGTAACACCGCCAGGTTTTTGGCGTGTTCTGCAGGCTTAGGGGGAGCCCCAAAAGAATCCGGCCAAGTGAGTGACAAAACTCGACCAGGTTCAACAGGAGAGGTTCAACCTCTGTCCTGGCCTCATTGAGGTGAAGCCAGTTGGCCCCCCTCCAGGCCCTGTCCTGTTTAAGTGTGTCCACCAGGCGAGACCCCTGCAGCTCCCTTTTCTGCAGATCCACCATCAACTCGGTGTCGTTGGCATACGTTTGAAATGCCATCCCCTACTTTGCCAGTAGCTGTGCCAGATGACGCATGTAGATGTAAATTGGCGGGGCGACAGAGCGGATCCCTGTGGAACACCAAATTTCACTGGTACGGCCCTGCCCACTGAGACCCCCCTGTGAACCTGCTGGACCCGGTTAGACAGGAAATCATGGCACCACTTTAGAGCAGTTTCTGTGATTCCTGCAACCAAAGTCAACCTTTGGAGAAGGATGTTGTGTTCGATGGTATCAAAAGCCGCCAACAGATCCAACAACACCAAAGCAGCAGCGTGAGAGCGATCAGTCAGGTCCAGTAGTCTCTCCCTGATATCGATCAAAGTAGTCTTGGTGCCCCTGCCCGGGTAAAACCCTGATTGCAGGTAGGTCGTGCACTATGTCCGTCTGTTCACAATGGGCCTGAAGCTGTTGGGTGTCATAAGCTTCAGTTAGGCGGACCAGGAAAGAAAGCTGTGTGACTGATCTTAAATTGGAAAAGACTTTTCCGTCGATACCATGCTTTTTTATAAGGGGCCTGATGACTCTGTGCTTCCAAGTAGGGGGGAACAACCCCTGTAAGGAAGCTACTATTCACAACTGTCAGAAGTGATGGGGCCACAATATCTACGACACTCATGATAATGAGGGTCGGAATGTGATCGAGAGGGGAGGTGGATGAAATGAAATGACGTTTATTTGTACTAAACCAAATACATCAAATAACCGGTAACAACAATTAGAAAACAAAATACCGTGATGGCAATGGTGAGGCGCACAAATTACCAGTGGTTTCAAGGCGCCTAAGAAAACCTCCCCTCCCCCCCCTATAAAATAAATCATCATCCTAATAACCCAGCCGGGAATTAAGACAAGAGAACAGAAAGACAGAACAGCAGACACTCTAAACATAACTGGACAGAGCATAGGGTAGAATCTGCCTCTAAGGGCACCGAATGGGGCTCAAGCACTGGGAGTCGCACTATCCAGTGCGAACAGGTGAGCTTTCACCTGTCGTTTGAAGGCATTTACTTGGCGGATCTGCCGAATCTGGACCGGGAGGGCGTTCCACCAGCGTGCCGCCTGAACGGAAAGGGTTCTGCCCCCCCTCCTCGTGCGTTGGAATCGTGGCACCACCACTCGGGCTCGCAATTGTGAGCGGGACGGAAACAGGGTGTTATTCCAGCGAAATCGTTGTTGCAGGTACATAGGGCCCACCTTATGTAAGGCTCGCCAGGTCATTACCAGCCCCTTCAATTTGATTTCGTCTGAAATCTTAAGCCACCTTAGTTGCTTCCTGGCCTCGGAAATATGGTCTCGCCTGCGGAGGCCCATCACCATCCGCACTGCGCGGTTCTGGACCTTCTGCAGGCGGGTCAGCTCCCGTGAAGGGAGCCCAACTAGGAGTGCGTTGCAATAACTGATCCGGGACAGGGCTAGTGCCCGGCAGATCGTGGCTCGATGTCCCTGAGTCAGGAGAGGCAAGAGTGAGATGAGGCCATTCAGTTGATGGTGAGCCGATGAGACGATGTTGGATACTTGGGTAGTCATATCACCCGATTGGTGAAATCGGACTCCCAAGTTTCGAGCCCATGGCACTGACGGTGGTTGTGGGCCAAAGGAGGGAGGCCACGGAAGTGAGAGAGGACGATGGGGGCCCGCCTGGTGAAAAAGAATGATCTCAGTCTTGGATTCATTGAGCTTAAGCCAATTCAAACTCATCCAAGTCTGAATCTTCTCCAGGCAGGCCACCAGCTTACTACCACCATCTGCCGTCTGATGCAAGTCGACCACCAACTGCGTGTCGTCGGCGTAGGCCTGACACCCTAACCCGGAGTCCTCCAAGATGTCCGCCAGGGGCCGCATGTAGATGTTAAAAAGGATGGGGGACAGGGCCGAACCCTGGGGCACCCCACAGGATATCGGCCGTGGCCCCGATCTTGCGGCTCCGATGCGGACCTGCTGCGAGCGACCCGCCAGGAATGACTCAAACCATTTGAGCGCGGACCCCGAGACCCCGGCAACTCGCTCGAGCCTGTCCAGGAGGACCCCGTGGTCAATGGTGTCAAAGGCCGCGGAGAGGTCAAGAAGGACCAAGGCGGCTGGATGCGCGGCGTCCAGGAGACTGGAAATTCTCTCGTGGACGTCGACCAAAGCCGTCTCAGTCCCCCTCCCCGGGCGAAAGCCTGACTGAATGTCGTGAAACACCTTTTGGGACTCGCAGTGGTGGTGCAACTGTGGCCCGATGACTGCTTCCGCAATCCTAGCCAGCAAAGGCAGTTGGGATACAGGGCGGAGGTTGGACAACACAGTGGGATCAGCAGAAGGTTTCTTTAAAAGTGGTGTAATAATCCCCTGCTTCCATGAACATGGCACCACTCCCGTGGTCAGACTGGCATTAACCACAGTCCTGATGTCATCGACAACCGCCGGCAGGATGGTCTTTATCACCCTAGTTGGCAAGGGATCAAGGACTGATGAGGACGGTCCCATCTTCTGAATCAGCTTGGTGTAAGTTTCATTGTTGGGGGTAGAGAAGGTGGCGAGCATCGCTTGACCTTCCCAGGCCGGCTCTAAAGAAGCAGAAGCATGAAGATAGGTGGTACTGGTGGCAGGGGCCTGAGTTGCCAAGATGCCCTGACGGATCTTTAAAATTTTCTCGTCGAAATACTGCAAGATGTCATTGCAGGTGGCGACGTCTTCCACAAAAGGGGAGGACCGAGCTGGAACCGTGAACTCTTTGACCAGGCTAAATAAAGCCTTGGTGTCATTGGGGGCCCTCTGAATGGTGGTTGCCAGAAAATCGCTCTTGGCCTTTGCAATGCAGGTTTTGTAGATGGTCAGATGGTGTCTGCAAGCAAGTTTATCAGACAACGTCTTTGACTTGCGCCATCTACGTTCCAATCTTCTACCCTTCTGCTTTAAATGCAGAAGCTCGTCAGAATACCAACGGTTTCGAAGGTGGAGCAAGGGTTTGGCTGTTTTAGTCCGAGCTGGACAACACTCATCTCTCATATTATGCCACCGCGTCAACAGATCCGAGGACAAAACCGTAGGATCGGAAGAGGTCATAGGTGGAAAAGTAACCAACCCGTCTACATAGAGAGGGGCAACCTGCGAGGGATGGTTAAGAAGCCAATCCTGAACGATTGGCACTTGTAACTTATTCCAAGGTCGAATAATGATCTGAGATCGAGGTTCAGGGACATGTTTAGGCTTGCTGGACGGTTGCCAGTCAAGTAAGGAGCATCCGGTCAGAGCATGGTCGGACCAAGAGAGTGACTGAATGAAGGGCTTTTGAGGTGAAATGCCTTTTGACAGGATGAGGTCGAGGCAGTTGCCTCTCTCGTGGGTGGGTGAGTCCTGGAGAAGGGAGATCCCACGGAGGTCAAGCAGTTGTCGAAGGGTGAGAGCATGGGGGTCATCCGGGATATTAACATGGATGTTAAAATCACCTAACAGGAGGAATTGTTTGTAAGAGGTGGTGAGAAAATCACACATCTCAGTGAACTCCTCTAGAAAGGTGGTGTGAAAATAAGGGGGGTGATAGATGATACAGCAGAGGACCGAGGTACCCTTTAAAGGTCTGCATTGTACCATTAAGAGCTCGTAGGAGGAGTGTATGAATGGTGGTGTGATCTGGAGAGGATGTAAATTGGAAAGAACCAGGGCTCCGACCCCTCCTCCGCCTTTCCCTATTCTGGGAACGGACAGAAAGACATATCCTTCTGGAGTTAGATCTTGTGGGAAGGACGAATGACCGGGGGCTAGCCAGGTCTCTGTCAGTGCCATGAGTGCTGGACGGCCAGCCTCGATAAGATCAAACACAGGTTCAGCATGTTTGTTGATGGATCGGACATTCAGAGACCAGACGCAGGAGGGGCCACCCGGGGCAGCTTGATCCGACTCGGAGTCTCTCTTAGCATCTTGAATGTCTGAAGCTGGGTTCAGAAGAGATTGATCATGTGGAATTACAGCGTGAGAAGTCGTGGTGGACATGGCTGGACAAAGTGTCCTGCAACAGGCGTGAGAATTGCTAGGACGCTGGGAAGTGATATCATCACCGACTCGAGCCTGTTCGACAAAAGAAGAGCCCCCCGCTGTAACCCGAGGAGACCCCGCTAAAGATGTGTTAGCAGGTGCAACAAAGGAATCGGTGGTGATAAGAGATGGCTGGGGAGGAAACTCATCCCAGTCGCCAATGAGAGGGGGTTCTTTGAAGTAAATATGGGAGAATAAGTCACCCCACAGCTGAAGGCAATCCCAGTTGTCACGATGAGGGATGGACCCAATTCCTGAAGACCAACCTTCAAGGACGTGAGCATTAGCAACTGGATTTGTTCCTGTGACTATGTCAGCATCAGTGGGTGTAAACATGGCTCCTGCTGGATGAGTCGCTGGCATGATGGCATCCCTGATCAATAGCACTTTATTGTCAAAATATTCTGCAATCTATTCTGCTATGCCGTCTATTTCAACTACACAATTAGGAAATCCTCGACCTATGAATGACTGACAAAGCTTAAAAAGGTCTGTGGTTTGGCTGCCCTGATTACCTGCCTGCTCACTTGAACTGGCTGGTTATCATAGACATCTTGGTATGGCCGCAAGGGATTCCTACGTTCCTGTCTACGTATTAGTACGGATTTGCCCAGTTACTTGCAGAAGATGTAGCGATGATTGATCCTTCAGAAATTGAGACACTATTCTTCTAAGTTGGGGAGGAAGTAGTGATTGAAACGCTGTCTTGTGATTCCACAAAAATGTACCATTACTGATTGAAAACCGCAAGCATATTGGACTGATGAAGGATCACACCAACCTATTGGCCAATATTCCCTCATTATAATATTGTCATCGCCGGTTTTGTTTTATTGTTACAAAAGTCCAGAAAGACTCGCACTGTCCAAAAATGCACCAAGTCGGCTACAGCTGTAGGTATTTGTAGAGCGCAGACGGTCTCCTTTGGAAAGCGTACTTTGCATTTATTGAGTTTCTTCCCTGCTGGGTGACAAGACAACTCCAACTAAACCAGCGAGCCCTCATAATATCCTCGATAAAGGTGGGTGCTTCCCGCGAACACTCTGCCTCCGCCACCCACATGGCAAAACCATCACCAATAGAGCGCCCCGAGCCAAGCATCACCGCTGGAACACCAGCCCCTCCATAAAATACAGAAGTGCATAAATAATCGCGCAAACCTGTACTGAATACCTAACTTGCAAATGAACACAGACCATTGCCAATGTCAAGCACGGCAAGCACCATCTTCGAAGCTGCGTGGCGAACAGGACCGCTCCTATACATACCAAAACCTCGATCGACAAAACTTTGATCTATATGACAGGAAGATGGCACAGTTCACTTGGAGGTCTAACGCCTGCCTGGTGAGTCCAGAGAGGCCGACAGGACTGCTCCTATACATACCAAAACCTCGATCGACAAAACTTTGATCTATATCACAGGAAGATGGCACAGTTCACTTGGAGGTCTAACGCCTGCCTGGCGAGTCCAAGGATGTTCCCAGCGGGTAGTTCCTCCGGTGGTGGTGTGAGGCAGAAAGGCAGTCTTCTTCAGCGTCTTCTTCAGAGAGGTTGTAGGGCCTAGCCCTGCCACCAGAGCTACGTATTTCTGTCAGTGTGGTGGTGATGTCCTTCCATCATGATGGGCTGGGCGTGCAGTTCTGCCCAGCCCCTTGAGGCCTCTTGCTCCCTTGACATCCCCCGCCCCTTACTCTCCTAGCACCCACGAGGAGTGCGCCGCCGTTAAGAAGCCCAACCCCATGTAGGAATTTCCAGACCCGGAGCAAGATGCCGCTTAATCTTGGGTGGACAACCACCAAAGTTGTTTACTCGTTTCGGAGATACTGTATGGTCTTCCTTACTTAGTCCTAACCCTTCCCTCCGCCCCTCCCAATATTTCAGTGCTAGATACGCCTCTGGTGGCTTGTAATCTTATTTGACTTAATAAAAACCTGGCTTGGCTTGATTAAGGGAGTGCCCTGCTCTATTGTCTTCCCACAAGAGGAGAGAAAGAAGTATGGCTAGCCCAGTAGATAAGCGCCTGCAACATTTACTTTTGCTGTACTCCCAAGCAAGGTAGATAGATTCCAAAATGTGGACAAGTACATCAAAAGGTAATGAATGGGACAGGCCGGAAGGAGGCGCAAGAACGTGGTGCAACAGTGCATAATAAATAAATAAAATCAATAAAATAAAATATTCCCAGGACTCCAATAATATCTGCTTGGTAACTAATTTGTCACTAAAGTAAAACACAGAATATTTTATACAGCTTTTCTCCTTTTAAAATGTAGCACTGCGTCCTACTTTCAATTCAGGAATGTTACCAATTCTTTTTTACCACAGACTAGGAAGAGGCTGCTCCCGCTGTTGTTCCATTTTCCCAAATATTGCCATTTGCACCAATGGCTGACTGGATACAAGTAACGTAGACAGAGTGCAGCAGAGCAGCCCCGCCCCCTCTTGGGACTTTGCAAGGGGCACGAGCAGGCTGTGCCCGTGAAGTGCGGCAACACTGTTAAAGTTCTGTGAGTTTTAACGTTGCTGACACAAACACATATAGAAAATAGAATTTACAGCATCAAAGATGTCTAACAGCTGCTTTCAATAGCAGTATATGAAGACGAGCAAGAATTGAAAAGAACACATTGAAATAGAAACACGCTGGTGACGCTCCTAACCAGGAAGGGGAATTAGCTCAGATGGTAGAGCGCTCGCTTAGCATGCGAGAGGTAGCGAAATCGATGCCCGCATTCTCCAAGGGTGTTTTTAAATTTATTTTTTTATGTTATATTTATATTCAATTAACTCACTGGCAAACTGCCGTTTTAAACGTTTGATATAACTTACAGCGGCCAAGTTGCGAAGTACTTTTAAAGTTCGTCGTTCAAGTTGTTCCTTCGAATTGTTGTCGTCACCCACTGCTTTTGTGCAAACCAACTTCCTACTCGTCTTGTGTGCCGGGTGGTGACTCGAAGTTTCGCTCTTTACACGGCGCTGGCCCTTTCCTTTGTCTGCTTTTACGACTGGTTCCGCTCAATATTTTCATCGCCCCTCGCAGTCCTTTAGTGCATTTCTCAGGTCATCAATAACGACCCAGGACATATCATATAACAGGGCGTTCGTGGCATAACGGGCCCTGCACTTGGGGTACATAATAGAACTTATGCAACCTGCATTTTTTGTTAATTTTTCTGCATTTAATTTACACTTTTTAAACTCTTTTGCTGTTGTATTCTTCTATTAATTTTTAAACATTTTCTGCCGACTGTCGAGTTGGGAAAAAAATAAAACTTTTATTACTGAATAATAGATTCATTGGTGGGGAGATATCTTTACATATTGTAGTTGTTAGGTGTCAAATGTACAAGGTGCGATTAGCGCAGTGCACCTGCAGTGCACCTGCAGTGCAATAAATGTTTCACTGCTCCTGCCTGGTTCCTAAAAAAAAGAGCGTGCACAGTGGAAGTGCTGTTCAGCGCTAATTCTGAAGCCTGCGAAAATATATTTGCTGGCTGCAAATGTACAATCGCCCACAGTGGAGCTGGGCAAGCCTGAAAGTTTTCAGCATGAGCCGAGCTCGCGCCGAGCTGGGTGTGGGCTCTGCAGGCCAGAGCCCAATCATGAGCCGAGCCAACGCGTGCAACATTGTACAAATGCAGTGCATTTATACATTGTAGTGCGCCAATGTAGAGCGCCAATGTATAAATTCACAGCATTTATACATTGTAGTGCGGCTATGAAGAGGGTATTTAGAGGTCAAGCTTTCATATGTAGAACCTGTTACTTTCCAGTTAGGAGCAGATATAAGTTTTGGGTTGTCTGAGAGGAGAAGGTCAAATCAGTCAGTGCTACATCCGCACTCAGCAGATGCAGGCCAGCAAACTGGGGCTTGAATTGAATTGGAAGATCTATTGTTAATGCACGTGACCGTCTACCAAGGACCTTGCAGCGCCGTAAAACATGCAGAACACATCTTAAAACAGGAACAAAAATATCCATCAATGTACAACAATCCGCAAAGAATAAAATCAGCCATCAATTGAATATCAGAGGAGTAAATCAGAGCCCCCCGGCCCTTTGAAAGGCTTCACTGCCTTCTCTCTCTTTTAGCGAAGCAAAGGTGCTCTCATGCTGAGCTAGTCCTAGATGCTCACAGGATTCTTATCTCTGAACTTGTTTTTTCTGCTGAAAGAAGCTATATGTCATCTTTTTGAAATTGGTAAAAGAGGGCAGAACTATGATTTTAATTGGAAGGGTGTTCCACCAATGTGAACCGCACCAGGTCAGTGATGCCCCTTTACAATGCGCCTTCCCATGGTGTGGGACAGTAACCCTTCCAAGGTACGGAGGGCGGAGGTTGTTCCTGGTGGATTCCCACTGGAAGCGGGTCTGTAGATGGTGGGGGCCAAGATGGTGAAGGGCCCTCCGCATAGTGCAAAGCTCCTTCAACTTTACCTGGTTCTCGATGGAAAGCCAACCAAGTTCCTGAATGAATGAATAAAAACTTTTATTTCGCGCTAAATGCGGAGCCTCAGAGCGCGTACAAAAATACCAAAACATAATACAAGACCATACTAGACAGTACAACACAGAAACACAGCTAGACACACAAGTAAAAACAGGTCAAGAAGACCACATATGCAGGAGGGTAAGCTCGATCAGGTCCAGGGAGCCACGCAGGGTCGGGCCAAGGTGAGGGTTATAGATTGAACAACTCAAAGGTTGTTG
This sequence comes from Desmognathus kanawha, assembly GCA_032353855.1. NCBI lineage: Eukaryota > Metazoa > Chordata > Amphibia > Caudata > Plethodontidae > Desmognathus > Desmognathus kanawha. Next base: position 947 of record JAUBNU010568171.1, on the reverse strand, counting down.
TCCTGTGCTAGTGAAATGTTTCTGGAAGTGCCAGTGTGTGCCTGTCACATTCATTCATTCATAGGCATTTATTAAGCGCATACCATAAACATTTCGTAGCGCTCAACAACAAAATAACAACAACAAAACATAGGCAATAGAAAACCACAGATAGTCCGAAAAACCTCACTTCCCCATCCAAAAACTACCAAAATCAGGCCAAGATATCTCATCATTCAGCTCTTTTAAAAACATAGAGCTGTACAGATCTCTTAAACAAGTGGCAAGAAAAAGTTTCTCTGACAGTGTTGGGCATGGAGGACCAAACTGGAGGTACTAATGCCTAAAGGGAGCGACCTCCTGCCCTATTTCTCTTGAATTTTGGTTTTTCAAAAACTTGAGAGGGCAAAGTTCGCAGAGACCAAGGGATCTGTCTAAAGGGAAGCCAATCTTGAATAAACTTCGGTCCGAAGTCCATGGCAGCCTTCCATCCCCAACCCGGCAACTTGCCAGAATCATGTCAGAAATAGACAACCAGTTAAGCTATTTCCTTGCAGCGGACGCATGGTCAGTTATACGTAGACCATAAATCCATCAAATTGCCCTATTTTGTACTGCTTGTACTCTTGCAAAAATTATTTTAGGGGAACCTGCTAGTAGGGTAAGCTCCCCTAAGAGAAATTACAATTGCTTGGACCAACAAAATCAAGTGTTTGGTACACAACAAAGGGGCAACTTGTGAGATCTTCCATAGGTGGAAATGGCAGGATTTGGAGAGCTGACTAACCTGTGCTTCATGATCGAGTTCAGCATTAAGTTGAACCCCTAGGTCCCGTGTAACTAAAACCGGTTTCGGGCAACCACCCCAAGAATCCGGCCAAACCTTCTGGATGAGACCCGAACACCCTTTCTGTGGTGAGTGTATGATCTCCATTTTGCTTTCGTTTAACAGGAGATTACTACTTGCT
>JAUBNU010567069.1:0-10307 GCA_032353855.1 Desmognathus kanawha | reverse complement strand
TATTATTAGAACGTAAAGTTCTCCTCACCAAGGCAGGTTTCAGGCAGTCTGCTAAGTAGGGGGGAGGGGCTAGACCCGCTTGGCATTTGAAGACCAGGGAAGAAATTTTGTGGCGAATTCTTTGACTAACTGGGAGCCAGTGTAGAGAGGCCCTAAGATCAGAGACGTGGTCTCTGCGGCTCAGACCAAATACCGGTTGGCTAGTAACAGCATTATGGGTTAGCACCCAGTCGAGCGTGTTGCCCTCTCGATGTGTTGCTGAATTTACTAATTGCGAAAACCCAATTGCTTTAAGGGCGTCAAGTAATGCAGTTGCTGCCAAGTCAAGAGCGTTGTTTGCTGCATAATTAAAGTCCCCCAAAATAAGCATACGGGTCAAGGGTTTAACAAGGTTGCAAACAACTGCAGTGAATTGTTCCTCGAAAAATGGCATTTTATATGGTGGACGATATAAAAGCAAGAAGCAGATAGAGGTGTTATGGTTGACCTTAAGTTTAACAATACTATATTCGCAGCCTAAAATGGAGTCAGAGGTGGTTATATGAATGTCTAGCGTGTCCTTAAAGATAAAGGCCACGCCACCACCTATTGTGGAGGTGCGATCTGTTCTTATAATGTTGTACTCTTCTGGGGTAGCAAGTAAGGCGGCATGCGCGGCTGCCTCATGCAGCCAGGTCTCGGTTACTGCCAGAATATCCAAACCTTCCATTCCTCTCCACATTGCACCCCTTTTCCTGATCACTGTAGGGTATCCCTGCTCCCCTATCCTCCTTGCAGTGTACCCGTCCCTCTGCAGCACACTTCTCCAACACCGCTTTCTCCCTGCAGTGAAACATCCACTCTCCCTTCCGCCCTGCAGCGCATCCTTCCTTCCTGTAGTGTACCCCTCCTCCCACTTCATCCCTGCAGTGCACCTCTCCTCCCTGCACAGCACTCCTCCTCTCCCTCCTCCCTTCAGCGCACCCCTCCTCCCCGCCTTCCTACCCGCAGTGCACCCCTCCTCCCTGCAGTGCATCACTCCTCCTCTTCCCCGTCCCCTTGGCAGCATAGAACACTTACCTCAATCCCGCTAGTAGCACCGTTCTCTGTAGTCCTCTTCCTCGTTGCTCCACAATAGATGCAGGGGGTGGGGCATATGCACGAGCCCCGCCCCAATGCCTCTAAAGCTGGACCCAAAATGCCAGGCTTACATTAAACATGAGCTGGCCGGGGGATAAAGCCAATGCCTCGCTCCCTGACCCGTCCAGCAATACGAAAAGATGGACACCTGCTCATGAAAACTATGTAGATAGACCTAATGTAAAGCCTGACTTAATGGTAATCTATTTGTGAGAATGCCGTTATGAATCTTGGGAGAGGGCCTCATTGCAAATATTCATAAAACTTTTTGGAATCTAAATAGGTTCTTAAATCATAGCCAGAAGTAGATGGATTTTGGCCTAATCACAATTTGGCAGTGTGTAAATACTGTAGAGATTCGAATCCACACTCTGAAGGTATGAATTTTTCACGAGATATTTATGTTTCATTTTTGCGAATTTATGCTAAGTACATTCATGGAGAACCAACAATGAAATATCCTGCAGTCTGGGGAGCAAAAACCTTGTATGATGCTTGGGTTAAAAAAGGGGAACCCACCCAGTTAATTGCATGCTTTTAAGAAAGAAGCAGTTACTGTCATCATTTATAATGAAACGTATTTTTTTTTTATTATACTCTGAGCACACTTAGAATGGAATGCTTCCCAGTGAGTTCAATAATAAGTCTTCACCTAGTCACCATTGCTGCTAGTGAGGGAAAATTGACGAGCAGAAATTTGTGCATTGGAAAGACTAGCACCTTTTCTGTGCTGTACAAATCACCTGTCAGCATGTCCTCGTACTTTTGTCCATTCCTTGCATTGCTGCCTGAAGTGACTCTAACTTTACTATTATCCCTAGTGGTGCTTCGGTAAGCCCCCTATGTGATGAGGGCGGAGTTTAGGATTACCTACTGCGAGTGAGGAGTATTCGGCTGATTTGCTGCTGCTTAAACATAGGGCAGACAATTCGAAAGGAAGTGGAGAAAGTCCAAGTCCGTTGTTGACCGAGAGATCCATCCATCCATCCATCCATCCATCCATCCATCCATCCATCCATCCATCCATCCATCCATCCATCCATTTACTTGTATAGCGCAGCAAATGACTACAAGGCCATCTAGGCGATTCTGGACAAGCCAGATGGAAAAGAAACCCCTGCACAGAAAGGGCTAATCAAATAAATAAGTCTTTACATAGCAACGAAAATAAAAATGGTCAGAAGTCCGATGAAGTTCAAAAGGAAGGGAATTCTAGAGGTGGGGGGTGGCCACTGAGAAGGCCCGCCCACCGCAGCAGGAGCGTTTGTAACGGAACATAAAGAAGGGGTTGATCAGAAGAGCAAAGTTGATGGCTGGGAATATACTTTTTACCCTAGAAGCAATTGGTAACCAGTGGAGTAAAGCTGGTGAAATGTGATCACGGTGTGAAAGACCAAGTACCAAGCCAGCCGCCGTGTTCTGGAGAAGTTGCAGCCGATGAATTTGGATGACCGGATGAGCAAGAAAAAATGTGTTACAGTAGTCAAGGCCTCCCATTATTGAGGCCAAGACACTGTTTGATGAAGCTCTGGGGGTATAAAGGGCAGAACTTTTCATAGGACTTTAAGTTTAAAAAAGCCAGTGCTGCACACAGCACTGATGCGAGCCTCTGGAGGAAGGTTAGTAGTAACTCTGTAGCCAAGGTTTCAAACCAATGTGGCCGGATCAGGAAGGGGACCAAGGTTTGAGGGCCAAAAGTCAGAGGTCCAAAGAGAGTGAGAAGCTGCGGCATCCACCACCAAAAGCTCAATTTTGTTTCCATTCAGCTTGAGCCAGCTGGAGTTCATTTAGGTTCCAATTGCCTTCAGACAACTCCTCAGCCGCAGGGCAGTCCCAGCAACCGCAAGGTCTAACTGAAGGTGGAGCTGGGCATCGTGCATGTAAGAGTAGAAGCGAATGCCAAAGGACCGGATCAGCTCAGCCAGGGGACAGATATAAAAATTAAAGAATAGAGGAGAAAGGGCTGACCCTTGTTTCCAGGTTTAGATCATTGTCGCTATTATAAAGATATGATAAAGGAGGCCAACAGTCAATTTTGCACGCATGGTACATTGAGCACTGCTAATCACACCAAGGTCCTTTTTAAACTTTTTTCGGATTTCACTAAGCCTTCTCAGTCCTCTCCTTTTGTAGAGACCAAGGAGGTCTATGATCAAATCATGGACTTCTTTAACACCAAGATTGTGAGGCGAGACCTCAGGAGGAGATTGTGACTGAGGATATGATTCCACCTCAAAAGTTTGATTCTTTCACCCATCTCCAAAATGGATATGTGCAGGGTGGTGGCAAAGTTGGATCCTTCTTCATCTGTCCTTTAACCATTACCAACATGTATTGTGAAATCTCTTACACCAGCCTTGGCCGGAGATGTTACTTCTGTGGTTAACACCAGTTTGACCCAAGATTCGATTACATCCACATGGAAGCAGGGCATTGTCACTCCCCTCCTGAAGAAAGCTAATCTGGATCCCAGCAATTTTAAGAACTTGCATCCTGTCACCCAGCTACCCTTGTCCCATCTGGCCGAAGCTGTCGTGGGTCCCCAACTCCATCAGCACTGTGTGTCTAACAACATCATACACAACATGCAGTCGGGGTTCCTTCCACAGAGGGTCACTGAGACGGCACTCATTGACATCCATGAGAAACTCCTGGAACTGGTTGACCAATCTCACCCAGCTGCCCTGGTACTCCTGGACCTTTTGGCAGCATTTGATACCATCGACCAGGATATTCTCCTCCATCATGTGGAACAGGTTGCAGGAGTGACTGGCCCTGGATTGGTGCTGGTCCTTCCTCTCTGACCATGCCCAGCAGTTCCGCATTGGCTCTGGGAGGTCTGGGCTTAGAGACGTTATTTGTTCAGCAGGGATCCGCCTTATCACACCTCCTCTTTAATATCTACATGAGGCTATTAGCAGATCTGCTGGAGGAGTCTGGGTTGGGGTGTCAAATGTATGCCGATGACACCCAGCTCATGCTGGACCTCCAGGCGGTAGTTCCGCAGGAGTAGGCCTGGCCATTTATTTGGAGGAGATGCGGGACTTGATGGGATCCTCAATGAGGGCAAGACAGAGATCCTCCTCGTCGGGCCCCACCCTGATCCAGACACCGGCCCTTACATGGCCTTCCTCCTTTGGCGAGATGCCCGCTTCTATGGTGGTCACCAGGAACCTGGGTGTCTGGTTCCAGCAGCCAGGAGGTGCCACCACTCAGGCGGCCAGGGCGGCGAGGTCGGCTCATCACCAGTTGAACGGGTTGGTGCCACTCATGCCTCTCTTAGCCCCATGTCATTGGGGGACTCTGCCAGGCCTTTGTGTTGTCTAAAATCCATTACTGCAAATTTTTTTTCACCAGCCTGGTGGAGAAGGACTGTGCCCAGAAGCCAGAAGGGAGCTGGGTTGGCTGACAATTAAGGACCAGATTATGCTGAAGGGGCTGGTTGTCCTCTGGCAAAATCTGCATTCTCAGGGTCCTCGTTATTTATGCTCCAGGTTTTCCTGGCTTCAGGGCGCGCATGCACCTCATGCTCATCTTAGGGCTAGAGTGACGAGCTGCCCTTTCACTAAGGTGAGGGGTCTCTTTCTGTTCACATCCACATGTCTCCATCCCTTTGCTTGTTCAAACTACGAGTGAAAAATCATCTACTTACAAGGGAGAGTTTTTAGATCTTCTGTATAGGTTTGATCCACACTGGTTGCTTATGTTTTTACATGTATAATTTCTGATTATGTGTATGATTTGTGATGTTATGTATTTGTAATTTTGGGGGAGACGGTTGTGGTGACGGGTGGAGGCTAATTTAGCCCCTCAACATTTCTACAGCAGTGCACCCAATAAATATTTTTATCTTTCTTTTATGTACATATATATTAATGGGTCTGATGTATGCATATACTGCCGGAAATCCAGCTTGCAGTAACTTACCATTCAGAACAGCTTTCATTTGCCCGCAACCAACTTATCTCTCAAAGGAATTATGCACAACATAGGGCGGTAATGAAAGTGAAGTAGTAATAAATGGAAGCACTTAAAGGTTTTGAATGGATCCCTCCAAGCTTAATGGTATAAAGCAGATTATGTGCAGGATACCAAGCACTCTCTGCACACAAGGAGCTGAGCAGCCGTAGAGCTAAGAGACAAAACATGGATAACTCTTCTCAGGTAAGCCAGAGTGGGAAGGAGGAATTTGGTAATTGAATATTCTCAAAGAAAGAATAGTGGAGCAGAGTCTTTGGTGTCATCGAGACACAGTAAAATATGGCCCTAAAAAAGCTCACTTTACAATGTCACATAAGGACATTGATTCTTTGCTATGTTCCAAAAAGTGTCTCTTTTTGAGACACTTGTGTGGTTATCAAATGGGATCTGTCATTCTGTTGCTAATTTGTAAAACCATGACTGCCATGTTGATCCCACCTGTGATAAGTGCCCTCTTGTGACTCAAGAAGGGTCAGTAGGGTGATTGAACTTGAAATGTTTGACATGGAAATGTGTGCAATAGATTACTGGGCTTTGGGGAAACTGGGAGCTATTTTTCAGGGCTTCAAATTAAGGCTAAAACATGAATTTAAAAAAAACATTAAACAGTGAATTTGTTGCTTTGTTCAGGGATCATTACAATGAGGTTTGGTTTGACTCTTATGTTTGTTCTGCTTTTCCGTTTTATGTATTGGATGGTTTTGCTGTAGGTTATTTTGCTGTTTTCTGCTTACATTTTGAGAAGTTAAGGCACTTGACAAAACCATTTGCATTGAAAATAATTTCCTTTCAAAGTCCAAAACGACCAATACCCATTTGTGTGAGCCCGAGGTAAACTGCCTCCTCGCGCACGTCCTTAAGAACATATCCATTTGGGACAGTCTTGGTGGATGTGTTGCTAGAAAACTCCTGCTGCATCTGCCTCTCTGTGGCTGTCCAGAGGACGCTGCACCCCCATCCCCCTATCACTCTGTCCAGAGGACACTGCCCACTATCCCTCTCTGCAGCCTCCTGTCCCTTTTGGGTACTCGTAGAACCAACACATATGTGGTTCTTCAGGTGAAACTCTACCTCTGAATCTCTCCACACTCCAAACCATCCCTTCAAAGTAATTCACTGGGTCTGAAAGAAGTGAGACACAGGAAGGCAACCCAGCTGTGGTTCGATGGAAACACCATTATGCATATGTCCCTAATTTCTCCCTGGTGCTCTCCGACCAGCAGTTTCTAAATATTTTATTCACTTTTTGTGTATTTGCCCTTTATTTTAGATTTGTTTATGCATAATATATGTTTAATATAATTCTTTCCTAGTACAATGCATTTTCGATCTGGCACCAATGAATACATTTAGACATGGCACACTGCAAGCAGATTCTTACCTGAGACAATTTAATCGTTACATACGCTTACGCCTTTTTCCCCCAAACAACTTTGTTTGTGGGGTTTTTGTATTCTATAATGTTCCATGTTTGTTATCTTGACTTTAAAAAAATGTCAATGGGAGCACTTCCTTCTTTGCAAACACAATGTTTATATATGTCTGGCATTTACATGTGTTGTCCCTATCTTGTATTGTATTGTATTGTTTGTTTGTTTGTTTGTTTGTTTACTATTTAATTAATATACATTTTGACATATATAATATATATGGTCAGACAGTGCGCAATATTCCCTAGCTAGAGCTAGAATGCATGGAGGTTTTATAGTTTGTGCCAGTGTTGTGTTTAGTGTCCACATTCTATTTTGTGCCAGAATTGCATTGTTCTGGGTGCCAGTGTTGTATTGTTTTACCTGTTGGGTTGTTGGCTACTACAGGTACTGTGTTCACAGAGGCAGCAACATCCCACAGTCTAATGTAAAGAATCAAGATGTACATGATGTAATGTAGAGGGAAAACGTGACACGTGCCTGCTAATTCTGATGAGCAGACGTGAAAATGTCATGATAAATGCTATGCTTTTCTTACTGTTGATATGTTATTGTATATGAGACATGCGTAATGTTTGAGTGGATGTTGCTTGGGTGGATTTGATCGAACGAGGACTTTGTCATATTGGTTGGTGTATGTGTCACATGTGGAATTCTGGGAGCTGTGGAATAGCGGTATGTTGAAGGCAGTGTACCATGATGAGAGGTGGAAGGTAATGTGGTTTTTGGTATGGATTGTGCTAAATTTCAGTTCTTAGTCATTTGTCATAAACCTGGGAATGTTCTGTGTTGACTGGTAGGATTGTGATGGGATTGTGTTGTGTTGTACATCGTACTGCACCCCGTCGCTGTCCCTGTCACCTCTGCCATTGCCACCATTATCATTGTCCCTGCTGCCTCCTAGCTTTGTTGCTTCCACTTGCAGGTGCCACCTCCACAACTCTTATTGTCACCACTTTTTGATGTCATCACACATATTTGGGACCACCACCATCATTATTAGCACTCCCACCATGGTTGCTGCAAGAAGCATGATTGTCACCACCAGAGTTTCTTGTGTCACTAGCAACATTGCCCAGTCTAAAACCGTCATTGCCTCTCCCACTGCCAATATTACCACTTCAATAACCATTACTGTCACACTGCCTTTGTGGCTGATACCATCACTATTGTTTATGGCACTATCAACATTTTTTTAAAATTTACATCTTCTTACAGTGTGTTAGAAGTCTGCCATAGCATCATGGTTGACATTGTGCCAGCATGAGTCTTATTTTCTGTCTGCGTTACAAATCGGTGACACAGTCCAACGGAGACTCAAATGCAACACAGCATCACGAGACAACCGTCTTTACGTACGACATAGAGATGCCAACGCATTCATAAGCCCCTAAAATAATTAAAATAGGAGGAAGTTAAACCCAGATTAGAAATGATGACTGAAAACGTTTTTGTGTTGTGGCCACTCGATCGCATTATTCGGATACATCAGAAAAGTACAAGTGGAACCAAATACTTATTACTTCTAAGAAAAAAAATTCTTCTGCTGTACATGGTTTTATGGATTCTTTTCGCCCATTCCATGTGACTAAGGGCATCTCTATATAGCACTTGCTCATGATTTCCATTCTGGAAATTAAAAAAGACATAAAAATAAATTATTTCAACAGATGACTTTCATTATTATCATCATTATTGGAAAGGCCTGTCACCACCATCTCAATAGTAAGGTGTAGATCAAGGCCAACTAGGATCCTATGACGGCTTCTTAGTTCAATTCAGAAATTAGTTAACTTTGGGCAACTTAACAATACATGTGACAGGTCCGTGCCCAGTTCCCCACATTTTTGGTAAGCCCTAGGTTGGTTACTAAATGCTGTTATTTCTTTTAAGGGTGTAGTATAGCCCATACATTGAAGATGCTGTCTAAATGGCGTGATATACTGTCTTTTACTGGTACCCGTAACAATACGCACCGCATCATTTTGAATAACCTGGAGCTTCGCTAAATTCTTAGCCGTAGACCCGATAATCAGATTATTACATAATCGAGCCTGGTAAGAATGGTTGCACGGGCCACGGTTGCAAAGTTCGCCTGGTTGAGAAAAGGACGCAATTGTCTCAATAATTTCAGTTGAAGGTTGGTAGAGCTGACCAAGGCATTAGTATGGTGATCCATAGTGAGGGTCAAATCTAGGTAACCCCTAGGGTCTTGACTTTTCTCAGTGTTTTAATATTGCACGCATCTATATCCATATGTCACAGATTATCTTCATAGATGGCAGTTTACGGGAAGAAGTAACTAACATAAGCTCTGTTTTAGCCCTGTTAAGGAACATCCAGTTTTTACTCATCCATGCCTTGATTTATTTATTTTTATTTTATTTAAAAAGCTTTTATATAGCGATTTTGGCAATGCCTTGCAACCGCTGGGCATGATCCCATATACATCATTGATCATTTGTTGGTCCTTCACCAGATTACCAGACAGTCCTATCCTATCCTATGGCATTTGTATAGCGCAACTGTTCACCCGTAGGTCTCTAGGCGCTGAAGGGGAAAGAAAAGGCACTCAATGGCCCAGGCCATCAACTGAATAGGTGGGTCTTTAACAAGGATTTGAATTTGGAAAAGGTCTTTTCCAGCCTGAGGGTAGGAGGTAAAGCATTCCAGAGTCCGGGGGCAGCCACAGAGAAGGCTTGTTCGCTGAATTTAACTGTTTTCGCTCTGGGGACCACCAGTCGGGCATTCCCAGAAGAATGCAAAGCACAAGTCGGCTGATACAGAACCAATTTGTCTTTCAGGTAAGGGGCACAAGATCCATATAATGCGTGATGGACATTGCAGAGTACCTTGAACTGTATCCGGGCTGCAACCGGAAGCCAGTGCAGCATACGGCACAGAGGCGAGACGGGGGTCCGTCGGCTCATGCCTGTGACAAGGCGGACTGCTGTGTTTTGAAGCACCTGAAAGCACTTCACCACATAAGCAGGCTGGGCCAGATAAATTGCATTGAAATAATCTAGATTCCCATGAATCAGGGAAGCAACTACAGGAGTGTTATGTTCAACAGGAATAAAAGGTAAGACCTTCCTTGGGATTTTAAGTTTAAGGTGTGTAGAGCTGCACACACTGCTAACATGTTTATCGCAAGATAAATCAGAGGCAATCTTAATGCTAAGGTCCTTGACGACCTCAAGCGGTAATGGGGAAGAGCCAAGTGAAGAGGGCCAGAGTCCAGAGTCCAGAGAGAAGAGGAGATATCAGACCCAACCACCAGTACCTGTTTTTCCACCATTATGCTTCAGCCAGTTTTGGTTCATCCACTCCCCGACGGCCTCAAGGCAACCCCGCAATGGGGGAGCTGTTTGCTCCTGATCCAGATCAAGTCTGAACAGGAGCTGGGTGTCATCAGCATAGGAGTAAAATCTGACCCCGTGGGAGTGGATGAGACGAGCGAATGGATGAATATAAATGTTAAAAAGAAGCGGGGACAGAGCTGACCCTTGAGGTACCCCAGAGATAATGGGTGAAGGGGCCGATTGGAGAAGAGACAGAGCAACAGCTTGGGAATGGTTAGAAAGAAAAGAACTGAACCAGTGCAGGGCCGTCGCCGATATCCCAGTTGACCTCAGGCGTTCCAACAGAGAGGGATGATGGTATCAAAGGTGGCCGAAAGATCCAGCAGTATCAGCACGTCTGACTTGCCTTGGTCACGGATACGGGCGAGGTCATCGAGGACGGACACGAGCACTGATTCAGTGCCCACAGCCAGGC
>JAUBNU010565964.1:0-10420 GCA_032353855.1 Desmognathus kanawha | reverse complement strand
CTCTGGCACTGACAGATGACACTGTTCTGACCTACGTTAAGCGCCTGAGTGAAATGGTCAGAGAGATTCATAAAACCGTCTCTGACGCTCAGCCGGTTCCCGGACAGACCAGACTCCACAAGCTTGTGGAGGGGGACCGCGTGCTAATTAAGGAGTTCGTTAGGGCCAGCCCCTTAGAACCTAGGTGGAGAGGTCCCTTCACTGTCATTTTAACAACCGATAGGGCAGTGAAGGTAGAGGGGGGAAGACCTGGGTGCACGCTTCCCATACAAAGAAGGTGCCCCCAGTGCCAGAGTAGACAGTGGAGCCAGAAGACCTGCCCTCTCAAAAATTTGGCCCCACTGCACCTCCTCACCCTGCCTTGAAGGGACAAGGCCTGGAACATCACGAACCCCGGTACCAGCTCCGTCCCCACAAGTAGAGTCTGTGGTTCCCCAGTGTGTCACCTGCACCAGTCTGCATGTCCAGTGTTGGTTTCCTACCTGAACACTTTTGTATGCACCTCCCTGGCTTGGTCTTGTCTTCACCTGCACAACCTGATCCTGTGTCATACCTGCACATCCATGTCCTGACAGCTTCGCTTCTGAACTATCTACACAGCCCTGCCACGTTTCTGCACCACTGTTTTGCTCCCCGGCTGATCCCGTTTTGTACCTGCATGTCCCTGAGTCACTTTTGAACAACCTGCACAGACTGACATGTTTCTGCACCACGGTTTATTTCATCTGCGTGTGAAATCTGTTTTCCTTTTGCACCAGCAGCAGAGAGAGATGGGTGTTTGTTTTTCCCAAAGGAATTTCTGTTTCTTTTATTGTGCTTTGCGACAACCTACCAGCAGTCAGCAGCCCTCAGCTTTTCACCACCTGTCACCTGCCCAGTGGACCTCCTTAGGATCCCTGCATTAGATCATTTTGTAGTTTCCTGCTTCTCCTGGACATTTTGGGAGCACCCCCACTCCTCACTCCCTTTCCCCTGGAACAGTGACACAGTCTGCTGACTAGCTGGGTAGACAAAAAAAAATAAAAAAATATTTTGCATTTCATGAAATAGGACGCTCTGCAGCGCCTTTCAGGCTCCTGCATCAGGGGAAAGATAACTCTTTACATCAGCTTCTGCTTGTCTTCCATCAGAATTTCCAGCATTTCCATTTCATCCACCCACAGCATCCTTTTGTTTTTCCTTTAATTTTGTACATAATGTCCTGCATTTCTAACCCATTTGACTCCACAACTGGCCAGTTGGATCTCCTCCCCTTTGACACGTCTCTGCACTTTGATTTTCTCTTTGATTTGCCTACATTTGGACACTCCTGCAACCATCACCACCCGTGCATCAACGGAAGAAAGCATTTGTTGTGTAATATTATTTTGTAAATGATTTATTTGTTCTATTTTGTTCACTGACGGGTTATTGGACATATCTGTGCTTGTTTTCCCCTTAGTTACTTGTAATGCCTCACTTTATTTCAATAGGATGTATTTTGTATATGTGTGCGTATGTAATTGTCTGTGTAATCTATTTCAGTAGCGGCATAGGAATTTCATTTTGAATATTTTCTCTGACTGTTTCCTTTGAAATATCTGAATATTTTATTTTAATGTGTTCCATGACTGTTTACTTTGAATTATCATAATATTTTCTCTGACTGCTTACTTTGAAATCTGAATACCAGAAATTTATGATGTCTGAATATTTTAAGTACTGACTGTTTCTGATTTTGAAAATTATTGCCTGCTTTACATGTGTTTTGAATTTCTGTTTTGAATTTCTTTACCTTTCATTCCATTTTATTGCATTGTTGATTATAACTTAAAGTAAATATAACGTTTAATAATTAATATTAAAAAAAAAAATTCCAGTTAAAAAAAAAATATATTTTTTTTTGCTTGTCACAGGATATGTAGTGGTTTCCCTCACCTGATCTCAGTGCATTCCTCTCTATTCAGACCTCATGTGAAGCGCTCCAGACGCCTGGCTACAAATACTCAGTGTTCCCAACCAGCTTTGCACCGTGCACCTGTGAGCTTCTAAGCCAGGCCACCAGCAGCACCAGCCAGCATGAAGAAGACTAGCTCTCACTGCATCCTCTTTCTCTCCCTGATCCTATTTTTGAACTCTTCTGCCTGCTACAGAGACAATTTATTTTTTCAAACCTGTCGCTTGGTAGCTCAAGAACTAAATGAGACAGACTGCCGGGTGTGTGCCCTGATGCCCGCTCACCAAGGCACTGAGTTCCCCCTGCAAGCAATGCCGGCCAGCCTGACCAAACTCTTAGCTGAACATCCTGGGAAGCCAACGGACCGCCTGGACCAGACTGTTCTTGTTGTACAACACCAGGCATCCTTCCCAGTGTGTTTCCAGGGGCCAGCACACCCAGATACCCCGGATCTTGGCACCACCACCAACTGCCAGGCGACAGTCCAACGCTCTGCCGGAGAGCAACTGTCTGTTTCCGGTGAACTGCCTTCTTCTCTCCTACCTTTTTCACAGAACTCTTCAAATGTCAGCAGCTCACCCAGCCCAAGACTGTTTCCCCTTCTGATCGCGGCATGCAGAATCTGGAAGAGGCCTTTCGCTGCGTGCCTTTCAGTAGATGTGTGGGAGGCACAACAAGACCTGTACTGGATCTGTGGCTCCCAGGCCTACAAGAAGCTTCCTACAACATGGAGTGGGGGCTGCGCCATGTGGTGCCCGCGTGACGAAGGAGAGATCTGCCGGTAGAATAAGGAACGCCAGAGATCTTCAACAAAGCAAAGATATTGTGAACACGTACCAGCCCCATACCAACCTGGACTTATATGGGGGTGTCCTTTTCCCCTCTGTTGGCATATTGAAGACTGGTTGGGCTATCTACCGGTTGCAAGCAATCATTGAGCTGCTGACCAACGAAACTGCTGTTACCTTTGAAACTCTAGCACTGGAACAGAGAGAGCTAAGGCGGCTGGCACTTCAAAATCGCATGGCCCTCGACATCATCCTGGCTTCTTCCGGTGGCGTGTGTGCTTTGATAGGGGAAGAATGCTGCATATTTGTCCCTGACTCCTCTGTGAAAGTGTTTGACCATGCAAAACATATAGCTGCCTTAGGGGCTCTGCCCAAAGACGCTGCACATGAATGGATCCTGAGTATAAGGGAATGGTTGGAATCTTGGTGTAGAAGGATTGCAATGTACTTTGTGATGGCCATTATATGTTTGGTTATAATAATTATTTTCTGCAAATTACTGTGTTTTCTCCTTTGTCAGCCATGCAACCGGACAAATCTACCTCTCATGCCTCACCTGTTGTCTGAACATGTTCCTGTGGAAAATGCCTTAGAAATAGCTACCATTGTAGAAATTTACGCTATTGATATAGATTAATGTCGATTAATGTCGTGTCTCCTTGTTGTGTGGTCCGATTGTACCATATTTTGGGTACTACGCCCTATACATTTTTGGGTACTATGCCCTAATTTTGGGTACTACGCCCTATACATTTTTGGGTACTATGCCCTATTTTGGGTACTACGCCCTTTTGGAACCTTTTTCCCATTACGTTACGCTTGGGTTCTATGCCCTATACTTTTTTGGAAACTCTGTCCCATAACACTTGGGTTCTAAGCCCTATACTTTTTTTTGGAACCTCTGTCCCCATACATTACACTTGAGTTTTTGGAAACTCTGTCCCATTACACTTGGGTACTATGCCCCTTTAGCATTCTTTGTCTTTGCAACCAAAGAAACTTCCTGGTCTCAAAGCCAAACAGTAAGGAACTACCTGTCCTTGTGTGTAACACTGAGGTATACTCCATTACCTCATGCATACACGCATACCCCATATTGCACCACGCATACACCAAATTACACCACGCATACACCAAATTACACCATTACCACGTGTAACACTGGGGTATACCATTACCTCATGCATACACCATATTACACCCGTTAACAATTAAAACACCCAGCTTGCCTAAATATAGAGTTAATAAACTAATACTCCAAACCTATCTTTGTCTACTTGGCATACTAAAAGACTACATTATGTGAGAAACCAAAAGCAAAGTGCCAACAATATGTATATTTGGAAGTCCATTGCACCGGCAGGGGTCTCCCTGCCCGACCTCCCACGTTGGTCGTGTTTCTCAACCACCAGACAGTACCTTTAAAATGTCCAACCTTCACTGTATCACCTTCCATAGGTCACGGTTTTAGTCCCAGTCCAAGATCAGGAACTCCAGACTCGCAGCGCACTTCCTCACTGTCAGCGCTCTTCCTCACGCTCGACCGGATGCTCAGCCCACTCTTCTCCCTTAAAGGGACCGCTGCACAGACGTGCGTTGCCACAGCAACCCAACAGTTTCGGGCCGTACTATCCCACGACGTCATGCGCACTCAGCCGCTGACGACTCACCCCACTGACCAGTGGCACGCATGCGTGCGTACATCAACCGCCACGGTCTCGCGCCTGCGCAATGGCGCATATTCAAATCATTCGCGCGTTCGGCGCTGCAGCATACGGTGCTCCCACGACTCACCAGGCCAACCGTCACAGGCCTTCAATTTCACAGCCTCTACCTCAGGCCCGACAGCTTCCTTGGCTCCCAGGCCTTACAGGCTCCTCTGTTCACTTCTCCTCGATATCGAACCAGCACGGCAATCAACCGCCACTTTAACCTGGCACCGCTCCCATTCAGCCGCTACTTCAGCATGGCTCTCGCACAGCACCGAGCACTGGCTCCAGGATAGCGCTGCATCCCCACCGGATCTCCATACTCCATCTACAGGTACGCTGAACACCATATGCCTATTCTTCTTCAAACATGTATTCTCCTTCACAGCATCCCCGTATTATCCATGTAATAACCTGTTTTAGGCAGGCAGTTTTGCAGCACTCTGTTCCCCATAGGCACAGGCAAAGCAAAGACAGCAATTTCGGTATAGGCCTTCACTGAACTTCATACATCTTAGGCTGTCTGCCCTTTCCAGGTTTCTCCCGGGCCTTTAAGGACTCTTCTGGGCTCTTCTGGGCTTCACAGGCCAGCCAGGCCTCTTCAAGCTTTCCAGGCCTCTTCAAGCTTCCAGGCCTCTTCAAGCCTTTCAGGCCTTCAGGCCTTCTCAATAATTCTCCTGTGGATTCACCTGGGACCCACCCCATTCGTGGGGAGGTGAGCCCCAGTCCTCGTCGCCACTGGTATATGCTACATCATGAGGCAGAGGCAGGAGGTGAGAGGACCAGCTTTATTAGGTGGTACACAGTCCAGCTCCCAGCATAGAATGCCCCAGCAACTGCCACAGCAGCAGAGCCCCTGGCAGGATGGAACCTTAGAGTAGGGAGATTCCATGGCATACACAGTAAGGAGGAAGGAGACCATAACAGGAAAATATTATGGTTTAGACAGAACCTGGTCATATCAATAATCATGTGACTGAAATCTTCGTAACTTGCTGACTGCTGATAGAGAAAAAATTCCAGAGCTAAAAGACCATGAGAGTGATCAATGACTGAATATAATGATGTAACATCTAATGTGCACAGTATATCACCAGGAGACCACTGTAACGCAGCTAATTTTTCAATAACATGGCCAGTGTCTCTAATGTATGTAGGCAAGGTTACAACAAATGATCTAATATGTGTGTCAAGATAGATTGAGACTGGTTCAGTAAGCCAGCCTTTGGATGAAACAATTGGGCGGCCTGGTGGTTGTTGGCCATTTTTATGGATTTTTGGCAAGAAATATATTGACGGGACCACAGGTTTCTCTGTGTACAAAAAAATCACTCATCTTTACTCAAAAGCCAGTCAGCATAATATTGTGTGATCAGTATCTTCAAATTAGTTACCATCTGTGTAACATTCCTCAAATTAAAAGCTTCATAATATCTAGCATCATTGATCTGCCTAAATGCTTCCTTACAATACTGTTCACGACTTTGAATTACAATATCTCCCCCTTTATCACTTGATTTCACAATGAGGTGGTCATTACTGGATAAGTCCTGTAATGCTTTTCTTTCTGTTATGGACAAATTGTACCTGTTATTATTAGTACAACGACCTCTCAAGAGGTCAAGATCTTTAATGACTGCCTCACAGAAATAATCAACAGTGTCTTTCATGGTGTTAAAAGGAGTGAAAGTAGATGGCCTTTTAAGTCCGCTGGATTTAGTTAATTGCTTAACACATACTTCTTGGCTCTGTGACGCTGTTTGTTCATTCAAGAGGGAGACAAGGGTGTCAGTATGTAATTCATCATTAATCGATACATCAGATGGTATTTCCACAATGGTCATAGGCTAAGAGGATTCTTGTTGTTGTGAGAAGAACCTTAACAGCTTGATCTTTCTAGCATATCTGAATGACTGTATTCTCACATCAACATAATCAAGAATGAGTGTTGGGCAAAACGATAAGCCCTTTGATAGGGCATTACTCAAATCGGGTGGAAGGGTGGTGGTAGACAAGTTGATAACAGAAGGGCCCTGCGTACATAGCTCCTCCTGTATTCTTATTTGGTTAAGGTCTTGCTCATGGATCGTGTCTTGACCTGAGGTATTGGATGTTGTTGTCTTGATCCCGATTGGCCCTGCCTCCTCTTCCTCCGCCTGGTCTTCCTTGGTTTCCTCCTCGCTGGCCTTTGGCTCTTGTGTCCCTTGTTAGCCTTTGTTTTTGATCCATTTGTAGGATGCGGAGCTCGTCGGAAAAAGCTAATTGTGAAGCTTCTCCCTCACTATCGCTATTTTCCGCGTCTGAGGGTACCGGTGTTACTGGTGTCGCGTCTTTCTCAGCTGTCTTTAAGTTTTTTGTTAATGATTCGTATTTTTTAGCGAATGTAAAGACTCGATTTTGTTCATAGTCCTTTTTATCTCTTTTATGTTTACGTTGTTTCTTCTCGCTTATAGATTGCTCAAGTTTATCCAAATTAATCTCCATTTGTTCAATTCTTTTGTCAATTGTAATTTTATCAAAATTTGAATAAAGCTTTTCTTTGAACGTGCTGATGGTATCCCTGAATCTTAATTTGTCTTTACTTGCAAACGAGATCAGGAAATCAATTTCCATTAAGGACAGCTTATGTTGCAATTCGGTCCATTTCAACAAAATATCAGGATCCGGATCCTCATAGACTGGTATAGTTAATCTGCGTAGGCCACGCGGAATACGTTCCACCTCCTTAGAATTCGTTAAGGCGGCCACTTCCCACCAGCGAGTTATTTCTAATTTATGAAGGCGCTCCAATTCCTTCATCGCGGTATCAAGGTCATTCTCAATGGTCTTAGCAGCACCATTTGACTCATTCACTGTGCCCGCAGTGCTAGGTTCTGCTGCAAAACTGTAAAGTGCCCGCTCTTGCCTGCGCCCCTCCCTTGTTGCCATGCTTCGTCTTCAAAAAACGGGGAAATTGTAATAATATCAAATAATGTCAAAATTAGAATTTATAAGAAAAATGATTATATGTAAATTTGATCACCTGCAAAGCAGGATAAAAAAAAAAATCAAAAAAAAATCCCCTAAATCAAATAATTCCTTACGTATGGGTCTCCTGTGCAGAATAGTAAATCACCGTTGCCAAACAGAAAAACAAATACAAGAGCGATACTCAGTATAAGAAGCACACGGATGTATTATCGTACCTGGGCCCCCAGCAGCTCCTCAGCCAAAATCCAAGATGAGAATCACTGGATAGATTCCAAACAGAATTTCCAAATTATCAAAGGAGTCAACAATGCAGAACTAAACCCCTCCATTCACTGGCGGCCAGGTCTGCACGATCCGCAGCCGCAAGCAGCGTGCACACGTCGCGGGAGAAAGGGAAGCAACGAACACTCTCCAGTGCCCGCCACTCCCCACTCAACCGACACGGAACACGCCAATCCGGCAGCAGAAACGCCTAAACCATGCTCCGTCATTTTCCCTTAGGGACACGACTAGGGGTGAGGGTCTGGACTACAATATCCAGCATGCACTGGAAAATCTTTAGTTGCCCATACAGAAAGTGCGGACCTTCGCTGCACCGAGCATGCGTTTTAGAGTTTACTACACATGCCCTGGTTCTCTGGAGCTTAAAGCACTATATATATATATATATAATTAAACCAACCCTGCTCCCCGTGTGACACACCACGATCCGGTGTGCACCGCCCACCTGGATTTTTATTATTAGAAGAGCAGGGAGAGCACCTCCAGGGTGCTCTCCAGACCTCTCTATAAGGGAGGGCCGGCTCCCCTTTCGGCAACCGGCAGAATCGCTCGGGCAGTGGAGCCCCAGCTCCTCTGCCCCGTGTTTCTAATACAAATGCTCCTCCTGCAGCCAGCACCACCCATCCAGCCGCCCCAGCCCTTCCAGCCTCTCCCAACCTCCACCAACTCCTAAAAATCCCTTTTTCTCTCTCTTTCCCTCCGCCTCTCCCTCTCTCACCTCCTCACTCACTCTCTCCTTCCTTCTCTCCTTCCCTCCTCCCTTCTCTCCCTCTCTGCCCATTTTTACCCCTTTCAATCCTCCCGCGCCTCTGCTCTCTGACCAGGCTTCCTTTTCCCTGCCCGCAGCAGCCCCTCCCTGGTGCACCCTGGGGCCCCAGCTTAACTGAGGTCCCACCTAGGTCCACTAGGAGACCCCCCTTGTGGGGAAGCTGCCCTGACTTCCAAGGAGCCCAAGCCAGGGGGTCCCTGGCCGCCCAGACCTCCCATCAGGAGAGGCCTGCCATTTGCTGGGCCCAGTTGCTCCTTCTAGGGGCCCAGCACCTTCAGGGGCCCCATCCAGAAACCAGGAGGCCCCTGACTCAAGGCCTGCCTCCAGGCCCCTGCACCTGGCCCTGACGCAGCTCCACATTGCCTCTACCTGAATTCTTGGCTGCCCTGTTCAGGTTCACAGGGCCAGCGTGTATCCAGTATTGCATTATTTCACTCCTCTTACCTCTCTCATAGGCAATTTCTCCCTAACATTAGCATCAGCATTGTTTTGTGTTTGTATCTTGTGGTATGATTGCCTGTGCCCCTTTAGTGTAATTTCTGCAACTTCTGATTAGTGCCAGCACAGTAGTATATTGCCTAGGTGCTTACTGCAACTTGCAGCCTGCATTTATGCTGCCACTACAACTGTAACTTTTCATTTGTCCTCATTTATTATCTCTTCCGCATTGCCTCTTCATATTCCCTTGTCATTTCTAGTCCAATAAACCCATCTTTGTTTTGCCATTTCCTGCCTGGTCTCCATTTCCTTGTGGCCTACATGTAATTTAAGATAATGTAATGTCATGTACTGTGTGTATATGTATAGGTGCTGACTTGGGGCTGCTCCAGCAGCTGATGTTGGGTGGCGCGTGTAAGGTCCAGGGGGAGCTCTAGCGCTCCTCTCCGGAGTCTGTCCTTGTGGGGTGGGAGGGATCTGCACTGGTACACAACGCCAGTCTTGAGCACCACTAGCATCTGGCCCAGTTACTGTGGCACTGTCCCAAACCTCCCATATCCCAGTTCCTCTGATGCACAGAAAAGACCACAGTAAATGGTGCCGTGACTCGTATGAGTGAACCTGAGGATTTAGGATGGTTTTAGAATCCTCAGATTATTAGAATCTGAAGACTTGGTTTGTTAAAATAAAATCTGTGAAAATTGTAATCTGAGTGACTCTGCATCGGCTAAGAACAGCTCTGCAAAGCACTCCTGCATCTGCCCCAACATCCTTTGCCAGTCAGCGTAGGCCAATAACAGTCTTTGCCTCTGTAAAGTACTTTGTCCCTGTCTTTGTCACTAAAAATACTCTGTCCTTGTGGTTGCCAGTGTAAATAATTGGAATATATATCTGTCCTGTCTGTGTGCCTGTCCTTGTTCTGTGAGTGTAATAGTGCACCAGTCGGTGTGTCTAATAACTATTTATATTGCCCCTAGTGAGCTGATCCTAAGTTGCGGACCTTAGGAGCAGTATCCAAACTCAGACGGGACAACCTTAAGTTGCACGCCGCAGAGCCCTGCCGGGAACAGGTAAGAACTGCACCATCTGTGAGTGTCAGTACTTGTAAATTCTCCGGCGAGTCTGGAGAAGGTGTGATCCCTTGGGAGGAGGCAGTCACGGTCTTGCTTGAGTCTTGCCTTCCTTGTCTGTGTGATGTGCCTGTGGTGACTGTCCCTTAAGACACATTACTCTGAGTAGGAAGAGCAAGTTAGTTAGGGCTTTGAGTGGAAAAATAGTACCTGCGTGTGTTTGTGCGTGTGTGTGAGGACAGCGACAGCTCTGGTCTCGGACTCTGACCCTTTGACTGGCAATGGAGCTCCCAAGTGTGTGTTGTGTGGGTGACCTAGAGACTAGGAGACCCACACAACACACCCCAGGCTACAAAGAGTCCTGACACATAGGAGGCTCCTGGTTCTGGGCGCCCAGTTCTGAATACTGAATACAGAATACTGAATACTGATCAGGGACCTCCACAAAGGGCCTCCAG
>JAUBNU010564856.1:0-10457 GCA_032353855.1 Desmognathus kanawha | reverse complement strand
CCTTAGCGCATTGCGGTATTTACCGACCAAAACGGCCCTAATTGCGCGTTGGGTACCTGGCGGAGTCGGTATGTACCTAATCGGTACATACCGACGCCCTTAGCGCCCAACTCGTAATCAGGGCCATCGACTTTCTTGTCGCTTTGTAGGTATCTTATTTCCTTTAATGCATTCTGGATGCGAGGGACACCAGCTGGGACTTCTCCATCCATGGGCTTTTCTTTGATCATGCAGACCTGTATGAGGCTCGAGCCCATTGGCTCCTCCCCCGTTTGTGCATTTCCGGGCTTGCATGATTCGTTCTCTGACCATGGGCACGCCATGGGTGTCTCCTCCGTCAGGGAGTCTGTTGTCTCGCTACTGCTTTGCTCTTTTGCCTCAGTTTCTTTACATCTTGATTTTGTCTTTCAAGGAATGTCCAGCTCTCACCGATCCAGACTATTTATTTACCCTGTGCCGACCATTGTTTACTCAAGATCTCTTTCTTGGATTGGACCAGAGATACAGGCATCCCGAAAGGAAATATCCTTCCATTCAAGCGGGTTCCGAAATGTAACTTTAAAACCTTGTCCCCGCATCTTCTTGCAGATTGGTGGTACCCCTGTGTTAGACAAGATTTGTCCACAGAACAGCTGGATGCCATCTTCAATGCAAAGTTGGTCCTTGCCTGAGATTTCTTCTGCCCAATCCATCTGGTCAGACAACAATCACCTTCCCACATTCGGAACAAGTGGTTCACAGAGGATCTGAAAAAACTCAGAATGGTTGGGAGGAGGCTCCAACGGGTTTGAACCAAAACTGGATGCCGACACGGTCTTCTTCTGTATCAAAGACACATGAAGTTGTATAAGATGTCTATCAAAAGCAGCAAAAGAAACTTCATCCAGACCCACATTCAAGGCACAGGGCCGTCTACAAGGGCACTCTTCAAACTTTCCACTAACCTTCTAGCGGAAGATAAATCTTCTAATTACTCTCCACCGGACCCACTAAAGTACTGCAACATTACTGTGACCCATTTTTCTCAAAAAGTGGCGAACCTTAGACAACAAGTGGACTTGGCATCGCCCAGTCCTGAGGCCAGACTAGCATTGGAAGCAATACTCAGTTTGGAGTGGAACAGGGACTTTCAACCGTGGCAATTGCTGGCAGAGGTTGGGCCGCCTTCTATCAAACTTCAGGCCCCCCCCCTCAGTGTTTTCACAATTTGCCCCTGTCTCCCAAGCTGACATGGAAAAGATCCTATGTCAACTTGGCCCGTCCTCTTCAATCCTGGATCCCTTACCCATCAGTGTGGTCAAAACCCTGTGCGAGGTGCTTCTGCCTTATATTACCGCCCTCATTAACAGCAGCCTCAGCTGAGGATCAGTGCAACAGTCTTGGAAATGAGGGATCGTCACGCCTCTTTTGAAGAAGTCAGGAGTGGATTCCGAAGACCCACAGAATATGAGACCAGTGACCCAACTGCGTCTCCTTCCACGACTGGCCAAATACATTGTAACCCGGCAAGTGCAGCACCATTTAGAACAGCATAAACTGCTACATGATCTACAATACGGCTTTCGTCCAGAAAGGGGGACAGAGTTGGCAACTGTCGACATCAGGGAAAAACTTTTGTGGTGTGCTGACAGTAGTCACCCTGTATTTGCTACTGTGGACCATAGTATTCTGCTCCAGCAATTGAGGGACATTGCAGGCTTGGAGGGTGGCGCATTGAACTGGATGCAGTCCTTTCCATCCACCCGGGACCATGCAGTGAGGTGGGGGGAGCACTGCCCCGCGGCAACACCTGTTCCTCATGGCGTGCTGCAGGGCTCCTTGCTCTCCCCCTGCTGGTCAATATATATATGCGCCCCCTCACGTCTTTGCTGAAGAGGATGGGCTTATGATTTCAGATGTACGTGGATGATACCCAGATCTTAGTTGATCTCCATGAGTCCGCTAGGGAGAAGGAGAGGATTTTGCCCTGTCTGGTGCTGATTGGGGAGTGGATGTGGGTGAACAAACTCTGCCTCAATGGCACTAAGATGGAACACCTCTTTGCGGAGGGCCAGAGGGGTGAAGTTCCCCCTCCTATACTGTGGCCATCTTCGTGGGGCCCCCCTCTGGCCCCTGTCTCCCAATCACGAGACCTGGGGGTAACAATCAGCCACCATCTGGATGGGATGTCCCACGCGGCCACCACGGTCAAAACTTGCCATCACAAATTGAATTCCCTTGCCAGACGCTTCTTTCTTCTGGGCCGTAAGTAAAAGAAACAGCTCTACCAAGCTTTTGTCGGTTCTAGACTAAGCCCAGGTCGATTCCTGTTCTTGCTGGGTGCTTAGAAAAAGACCTTGTTTACAATGCAAAAGTGCAAAATCGAGCAATCAGAATGATGTACAATCGCTCCAGGCGAGACCATCTCAGCGGCTGAATGCAAAAACTGGGTTGGCTGACCATCGCCAACCAACTCACTCTGAGAACATGCACTTGGATGTGGAAGGCCCGAAGGAAAATAGTCCCAGGCTAAACACATGCCTGAGCTAAGCACCGGTCTGTTAGCCGGATCCACTGCAGCCCCCAGGAAGGTCTCCTGGTCCTCCCCAGAATCAAGAAAACAAAAAAGGGAGGCACAACGATCGCCTGGAAAGGCAGCCAGATGTGGAACGCTCTGCCAATTCATCTCAGAGCCATTTCATCCCTGACAGTCTTCAAAAGGACCCTCAAAAAACATATTTTAAAGAAAGGAAGATTACCATCTCTACGGCTCAGGACCCTCAAACTCAAGTCTCCCTTGGGGCGCCTGTGCTCGTTAAGGCCCAGCCTGTCCCCGGCCCGAGAGCACAAGCCCAGGATCTCAGAAGCAACCACATTTCAGCCATCTCCCCAGTGGACTCTGATGAACCACTCAACCCCCTGATGATCATCCCGCATATGGGCTGCGTAGGCGTACAGTCACCTCCCATGCCCTGTCGAGATAATCACATTTTAATCCAACTGGCGAAGAAGAACAAACGGGTGAATCAGCAACCATCAGTGCCCTACATGCCCAGGAAAATTCCTTGGTGTTGACTGTAATTTCTTAGTCACGGACACCTCTTTATTTTTCGCCTTCTCTTTTTCTTATTTTATTCTTTTATTCGTGCACTTCAGGGTCCCTCCTGATCAGCGGTTCAATATGCCAATAGTAATCGCTATATTAAAATGTTTTAAATAAATAAAAATAAAAATTTCAGGTCAAAAGAACAAAGTGATTTGTTGTCGTTTATATCAGAATCGTTCTCTTCTGAATTTAGGGTCTTCGCTAATGGAATCCCTATCTGTTATCGCTTCATTTGTTTCATCTGGAATTTTTATCGGACCTACTTGTATCTATATTTTTTCGTGATTTAACAGTGTTGTCCTATAGCAAAGTAGGAAGAGCAATAGTTGTCCCCGGGTGCAGAAGCACTATCTTAAGTAAACAGTTCTATTCTCGCACCCACGTCGTTTTCTGACAGCACCTGCCACTCATGGGTTTTATGCAAATTGAATTGTACATGTTTTATTGCACCTTTCTGTTTGGGTTTAATTTTTATTTGGGAATCAGCTTCTTGGGCTGTGAGCTCATTTGGGTGCATCCTGTAAGGATACTCAATGTTTGCGAGCCACAGTGGAATCCCCTCAAGGCCAGGTTCTCCGATCTCTTCACCATTCCCTTCTGTACTCAAATTCACCTGTGTCTTCTCTAGTCATTTGTCCTCATCTCTGTTGCTGGGTTGGTTAAGCATCTCCGAGCGGGAGTGCTCGCCAGAGCTAGACGGGTTGTTTAAATTGTGGAACATTTTCTGCATGCTCTCGCTCAATGACCTGATTTGTGATTCTAGAGATCGAAATCGGTCATCTTGTGGTGGATTACGGTAATAGGATCGCTCAGGAGAGCGTGTCCTGTCGTAATGCCCTTGATTTATGTTCACTTGGTAATTCTGCTCTCTTGGACAAGGTGACTCATTATCCCGGGAAGGAAAGCTTGGTCGCCCTTCTCCACCGGAATTGGTAGATGAATTGTCATTCCCTTTTGTTTTGGAGTCCATTTAAAATTTTCTTTGGGGTTTCTATCTTTATACTTTGGGCTAACATTTAAGGGGTATGACCGTTCTCTCCCTGAGGTACCATCGTTGGTGGTAACCGCCTGTCTCGACTCAGGGTTTTTCTTTGGCTTGTTATTTTTGTTAGCATTCTCTGGTTTAACCTGGGATTTACCCGCCTCCAAGACTAGCTTTGAGCTTTTGGTTACCTTGTGAACTTTTGGTGGATTAGTTTGTTTATTCTTCAAGGTCTCTTTGTTTTCGGCTACTTTGTTTACCTCATATATGCTTTTAGCTTGTCCAAGGACCCACTGTAACAATAGTTTTTTGTAGTAATCCCTAGCTAGTTGCGTTGTCATATGTTGGAGCAAACCATAAAAGAAAGCATTTTTAAATTGCATGGTGTCTGTATCGACTTCTTTGTATACCTGTGCAAATGCATTTTTTAACACTTGGAGGTAATCTCTGGGTTTTGATTTGGTTCGCACGTGAGGCTTTTTGAACTTTTAAAATTTTGGATTTTTATATTTCTTGTACAGCGGTTTAAAGAATAGCAAAATCGCTATATAAAAACCTTTACAAATAAATAAATAAATACATTAAATATTGCAAAGCCTCATGTTTATTTCGGTAAGGGGAAAAATGTTTCGTCACCTCACTGTGGTATTCAGGCCATGATCTAAAATTATTCTGATCGATACTCATGAACAAATTTTGACTATCGCTGGCAAATGTCCAACTAAGATACATCATGAGTTCTCTGTCGCTACTCAAACCCATTGCCTGCATGAGCTTACAAGAGACTAAGGTGGTCTTGAATCGAGGTTTTGGAATTTTTACTAAACAATGTTAACATCCCTCTGATTGTTTTTATGTGCTTAGCATTCCCACTTGAATCAAGTTTCATTTCCTTGCTGTGTTTTTATATTGCTTGACCTTTTTCCACAATTTCCCACTGCCTCATTCCACCCTCATCAGAGGAATCGGAGTCAGTATTTTGGGAGCTGCTGTCATCCTGCTGCAGTGCGGTTGAGGGCGTAACTTGTCGTTTGCGCTCATCCTTCCCCGAGCATAGGTTTGCTCATTTTCATGGTTATCTTGTTTCTCATTCCTGTGATTTTTGTTAGGTGTTTTTAGGGGATAATATTCTACCTCTCAAACCTCAGCTGAGCCTCGTCTTTGTGTACTTTGTATACTCTGGTGGTAGCTCTCCGTCCCAGCCAACATCAGAATTGGCACATCCTCGCTTATGGCGAGCGAGTGCGTACCTCCTCGCTTATGGCGAGCGAGTGCTGACTGGGAGTTAGCTCCCAGTCGGCCCTTAGAGCGCCGCTCCCATATTAAGGACCCTTCCATATCTGACGCTTTTTTTATGTATTGTATTCCTCTAGTTCTTGTATCTTAACTTGGTCTTTTTCAAATTGTGCATATGCTTTGCTTTTGATCTGTTCCAGCTGACGTCAAGCACGCATTAACTGGTCATTGGTATCTATCAGGGAAACCCTGCTTTGCTCAATTTCTTTTATTAACTCAGAATTCTCATCCCTTTTGTCAGCGAGCTCGAGTTGAAGGGCATAGTAAGTGTGATTGGCTTGTTGGCTATCTCCTTGCATGTTCGCAATCTCACGTCTTAAGTCTGTATTCTTGGAAACTATAATTTCTTTCTCATTCCTCAGCCTGTTCAGCACAGAGTCACAAGTATTGTGCTCCTGCTGAAGGGCTGTCAAATGTTATTGGATATCTTGTGTTTTGGTAAATCTCTCCCTAGCATCTTCAAGTTGTCTTACGACTTCCCTGACCTGCTGGGTGAGAACATCTCTATCTTTGTCATGTTGACGACATTGTTGTTGCAATATGGATGGTCTCTACATTGCTAGCTTCAGCCATTTCTCATTCAGTTTTGCTTTTAATTTTCGGTTTTCATTCTTGGTTGTCTCATAGTCATTCAGTAACTGGTCAAGATCCCTTTTCAGGGCTTCTCGAGCAGCTTTTTTGGTTGTATCATCGCTCCCTCGTTTCTATACCGCAGAGCATCCTCTATCTCATGCAGCTGGACCATCAGTTCATCAATGTTCTCAGACTGTGCATCATTCTCTGTTATAGCATTGGCCAAGTGCTCCTGAGCGGACTGCAGATCATGGGTAACTTCCGCTAGCTCGGCCCTTCAGGCAAAGGACTCTTCCCTTACCTTTTTGTGAGCAAACCACAGGACACCCGCTGGAGTTGCTAGTGCTTGCTGGTTTTCTTTCTTTTCTTTAGTGCAACGGACCCCCACATGTAATGTAATGTAATGTAATCGAATGATTTACAGTGCCACACGCCCGGGGGCCTCAGGACACCAGGACATCACTTGAAGAAGGTGACCATGCTTGTGTAAAGCATGTTCCTTGAGCAAAATAAGCTTGTGGTTCACCCGTTCTTTGATATTAAGCAATTTTGTTCCTGACCATGCACATAAATCAATGATTACTGCCTCGATCAGGTCATCTAGGGTCATAGGATTTGTCGGACCTGCCATCGTACTCGTTATAATTCAGATTCTTAAATTTGATCTCAACCTATTTTATTGAGGTTAGCTCTGAACACTACAGGCACCCAACTACACCATGACAGATCTCAGCAGTGCCTCCATATGTCTGTCAGGAATATGTCCCTCCCCTGGGCCCTGATTAGTGATAACGGCTTTGTCACGTATCAGTATTGTGTATTCGGATTATTTCCGGTCAAAATATAGTCAGTTACCCTCCTCCCCATATCATCAACACAATATAAGGATATTCTCAACTCAATAGCATCATATGAATGTGCAGCAGCACTTTTATTAGCAAAAACAAGATACAATGCAATAGTTAAAGGACCCCTCCGGTAAAAAAATCACTCCTAATTATTTTTAGTGCATTTTAAAGTACTCAATTAGCACTTTAAAATGCATATGTTCTCAAAGCAAATGTTTCTTTTGCTTTGCTCATACTGTATTTTAAAAATACAGTTTGGGAAAATTTGCATCTTGTTCATTAGCGAGGCAGTTTTTTTCTAAGTGCAGATGGGCAGTTGCTCTGCTAGTGAGTTGCTTAGCAATAGTGTAACAAACCAATTAGCTTGCTGGCTTTCAGCTAATAAAACGAGATGACTGGTGTTTCCGCGGGCAAGCATCCCCCGTGGCTCATGTGCAGGAATCTGTTTAAGGAAGGTTGGGAGGCCATAAAGCAGCCATTTGGTGGCAGTCACTGCATTTACATACAAGGACTGTAGTCGTGCGTCTGCAGGTCAAGCCTGCAGAGGTGGAGGGAAGTGGAGTGAAGAGGCAATGTTCACATCATTATATCTCTAAAAGCACGCCTGACTTTGCTTTCAGAAAATATGCAGTTTAAAGTGCTAATTGAGTACTTTAAAATACAGTAAAAACATTTTTGCACCAGACTGGTCCTTTAAATCTAGTGCAAAAACACATTATTCACGAAACTTCACATTAAATCGATATCATTCTCAATGAAATGAAGTATATTGATATCGCAATGGCAATTCTTTTAATTGGTGTAATTTTTAACCTTCTAGCACAAACTTTTTTCAAACCAGAACGCTGCTGGAATTCAATTATAAGGTTAATTTTCTCGGGCTTCAATCGGGTTTTGGATCATTGATTACTCATTGTAACATATTGCACATGTGATAATGACGGATACCTCGGTTATTGCGCTCTTATTTGTCAATTATCATATTGGGTATTATTGGATATCTCGGGTATTATCTTGGCTTCAGATCATACACCTCAGTGGGGCACTTGCTTCAGTTTCAATGTATTTATTTAATTTAAGCCACGCCCCTCAGCACCACTAATTCGCCTTGGACGCGGTGGGTCAATTTGGGTTATCTCATATATTGGAGCAAGTGCTCGGATTCAATTCAGGATGCCCCATATATAATTTGATCCCCCTTCCTCCTTTATTGCGATCTACTCTTCAGTACGTCCACGGTCCCATAAGGGTGACGTTACAGAAAGTTAAAGGAATGTGCAAGCAAAATACGACATGCTTTCTTATCCCAAAATAGTTGTTAGACTATTTACACAGTGGGAGATGCCCCTTCCGCCTCTGTTCGGTTCTCGCTCCATTATATCAAAACCACTATTAGCCAAATTGTTCATGTGATAATTGGTAATTATTTATCGGACACTTTTATTATTTATTTTCTCCTCCTTACCTATTTGAGAGGGATTTATTGAATATTCTGGATTGGTATCGCGGCCTGGAAATCGCTGGGGCTTTTCCTTCTCGACCTCCTCTTTGGGAACCACTTTGCCCTCTCGGTCTGGGCATGTCCCCGCCTCCTTCTGCTCACTCAATCAACACCCCTTTCGTTCTCTTTTCTCCTCAATCCAGCGATGTGCTCCGCTCCAGTGAATTTTGGCCAAAGACCCCACCTCTTGGGGTGCAAGGTTAATATAACTTTTGTCTTTTTGTGGAACCACCCCTTATTTTGCATCGGTGCATCCCTCAAAATGTTACCTTTCGGTGTGGTCAGCTGACTTCAGGAACAGGTTGCCCCCTCCATCGAACTCAGCCATTTCCAACCTGATTTATTTTATTTTACTCTCATTTCGATTCAATACCTTGTTCATTATTCATCTTCATTTCAATTATATGGTGTGATTTTACAGCTGTGTTGCTGCTACTCGGGTCTTTTTGGGACCTTTCCTTCGGAAGTTATCATTCATTGCTTATAACTTTATGTGTGCTCACTTTTATAACTTTTCAACGATATATTATATTGGAATACTCATCTTTTATATGTATGAATCATGTCAAGTGTGTATCTTTTCCCTAATCGAAATCGAAGACATTCCTTTATTTAAAAGTGTGTTCCACTGCATCGATCCACCTAAAAAGAAAACGAAGTGTGTGTCCACGCCTTTTCATTATTTTGTGTGACTTTAAAACTATTCCCTTTTTCCTAACACATAAAAATCATGACTTTTCGTGTGTGTTAAGGAGGTCGTTGTTCTTACTCTGTAGTTGATTGGATGCTGCGGTGAGATGCTGCAGTGAGCATGCTACACGCTCTCCTTTTTCATAGTGCCTTCTCGCATGAAACTGCTAACAATACAAAATGTTTCCATGACCTTGAGCGTCTCGCTCTCTGCACCTGCAGTGTAACATACTCTGACAGTTTCAATTCCTCTTTCCACCAACTCACCCACAGTGGTTTCTAAACACTACATTATAACTCTCGGTTACATTGCATATATAAACTATTAGTGTGAGTTACCAATATTGTGTATAAAAAATATTTGCAAATCATTTGCACGTCTGCTCAGTTAGCCGTATCCCAACCTTAGTGAGCATAGAACCCTATGATGCAAAAAGGATTAAAATGTTACATTGAATACACATTTGCTTTTCGATCCACACCCCGACAACCCCAAGTTGGGTCACTGTACTGTGGCAGTGGGGTTGCAGGATGAGAGCCCAGCGGATGGCAGGGGGTCATGCACAACAAGCAGTCTGGTGAGAGCAGGCAGTCTGAGCCTCTATGCAAAATGTGCTGCTTGGAGGGAATATTGGTTATTACAAATGCCAAAAATAGGGCATAAATTATAATAATTCGTTCTAAATGGGCTCCTGATTCAAGTATCTCTTGCTCATTGGGTCATAGGTTGAAGTATTTTTTCACTCAGTGGGGCACAGATGGAATTATTTGTTACTCAGTGTGGTACTGAAATAAAAGGTGGCGAAAGGCAGGTGGGCCGTCCAGGTAAGGGTACCCCCACCAGTACCTGGGGGATCCTCTGATACCATAAGCACCATGAGCCTGCGGTGGCTGGGGGTGCCAGTAGACTCCTCATGTGAGTCACTCTTTCCTTTCCATCGATTGTCAGAGTACAAATTGACTGCTTTCACTCCGCTGAAATGGTACCAGAACACCTGTGCATGGCACTGATATGCAGCGTCAAGCCTTAAATAATGTGCTAGAAGGTTTGTTCAAAGACTCATGAATGCTGGTCCACCTTTACATAGAGCACTAGAATGTTGTTTCAAGGCACTTGAAAGCTGCTCCAGTCGTTATGAGGTGTGCCAGACCGTGGTTTCTGGGAGCATGAATGCTGCCTCACCCTTCATAATGTACCAGATTGCTCTTCAAGGCGCCTGACTGTTTTTTCATTCCTGCTATGATGTACCAGATTGTTGTTTCAAGACTCATGATTGCCGTGCCACTTCTTATATAGCTTACCAGATTGTTGTTCAAAGTTCATGAGTGCTGCTTCACTCCTTATATAAGGCACTATATTGTTGGTTCAAAGCGCTTAAAGGCTGTAGAATGCTGTTCAAGAATCATATATGTTCACTCCTTATATAATGTACCAGAGGGTTGTCTCAAGGGCCTGAATGCTGTCTCACTCCTTACAATGTA